>OVAQ01002660.1:0-11987 GCA_900406345.1 Erysimum cheiri | reverse complement strand
ATTAGTTTTAAGATAATAATTTTCTTTAAATCGATTTATCCGCACTATGTGCGGGTTGTTTACCTAGTACTGTAGTAAAAAAGAACCAATTGATGTGTTGGACCACGTGGAAGCGCATCAAACGAGACTTGAACAACTTATGAAACTCATGATGATAAGTGTTTGCTACCGAACATTCAAGTTCAATGATGTGGCTGGTCCTAACTAATCAAATCTATTTATTTTCTTCTATTTCATATTGTTATTTTTTCAATTACCAAAATCGGAATTGTAAAGGACAAAGAGAATGCCAATGTGCTACGTAGCTAGACTTCGACTTGTCAAACTACTTCTCCTAGCTGCAATAGTCCTCGAAAGCTCAGTTTCATCTACTCGTCTTTTCAAACGTATAGTGCTTCTATTCATGTAACCGCCCACGATAGTCATTTCATTTGAGATGAATTAGCTAAATAACATAAAAACATGATGAAATTAGATAAATTTTGTCAAATACTATAATAATAGGTCGATGAAAAAATAATCATTAATTTAATAGCTTGATACTAGGGACTATGGCCTTTTCACACTTGAATTTGTGTGTTCAGCAAAGAAGAGTGACATGAAAAAACCTATCTTTTAGTAATTCCGGGTAAATAATCTGTAATGCATCTTGGCTTTATATATTGAGGTAAAGAAAAATGCTAAAAACGAATGAATGTAGTGACCAAAAGCTTCGTTTACAATTACACTGTTGGTTTGACAAAGAAAGATTACATTGTGATTTCATTTAAACTACTGGTTCATACCGATATACAAACCAGATGTGCCAGTGTAGTGTAAAGTTTGCAGATTTCTTTAACCAATGCTCTCATTGAGTTTAGAGAATCCAAGCTTCTTGAGTCTACTGGTTATTGGATTTGCCCAAGCTCGATCTGGATTCCCGCATTTCACATCCACAATATCCACAATGTTCATTCTCTTCTCTCTTCTCGGGGTTCCTTGCAACGATACATTCTCAGAGCCAAGCATTGGAAGCTGATGAGTGCTTTTGGCATTGTGACCCTTTGGTGTTCGAACATTATTAATATTGTTGTTGTTGTTGTTGCTGCTGCTAGCTTCGTCAGATGATTTTCTTGGTTTTGTTCTTCTTGGAGTTGAAGAAGAAGTGCCACAGTCCACTGAGACAGGGATTGTTGTTCTAATGGGTTTCGTTGTGGGAGTCTGAGGTGAAGGTTGTTTCATGGAGTCTAGCTCTCGAGTCATTAGAGTTGCAACTGTTCCTGTTGCTCCTATTTTTATCGATCCTCCTCCACCTTTGATCAGTTCAAGCTTCTGAACCATTATGAATTTTGTGAATTTTCTTTCGCCTCGGCGACTCTCTTAGAGGATAAATTCTCGAGTTTTGTCCAGCTTCACGGGTCTGAAAACAAATATCAATAAACACACAAAGCATCAGTCTAGAAGAATTAGTAATATAATTATAACAAAAAGCAGAAAACCAATCAAAGTATGCCACTTTTAACCAATGTTTTGCAGTCTTTTCATGATGAATCCATGGTTTTCAAATTGGGATATATGCGAAATGATTTAGTAGCTCAAGTTTCAAACTTAGCAAACTTTGATGCAGAAAAGAGGAACTGAGAATTCCATAGATAGCACCAATGTGAACTGAGCAATGTTGCAAAGCTCTTCACAAGCTATTTGCAAGCACAATCTAGAGGAAGAAACCAATTGTGTACAGCACCATATCTAAAGTAAACCCTTGACTTTCAAGAACATGTATACCAGTTTGAAGCCATAACCAGTACCTCGATGTAAAAGAAAAGGAAGATGAAATCAAAGCACTGCAAAAGAATGGTTTAAATCCAACGGATTCAAACACTAACCATACTAATAAGCTGGGAAGAAAAGCATCTAAAGTTATATACAGATACTATAGACATTACACATTTGAATAAGGGCTTGGAGCACATCATTACTATACCACTGGTTCCCTTTACTAATATCAAAAGTTTAGTAATATATACTTGTTTCTATCAGATTGAAACAAAATGGAAGTTTGAAACTTAAAACAATGTAATGTCATCAATCATCACAGAAAAGATTAAACTTTTACCATTGAAATCAATCTCTATCAATCTAAAGCAAGAGGGAAACACAAGAATTACATAGAGAAAAAGGGGAAAAAGAAACCTTAAACAAACATGAGAACGACATTCTATGATTCTAATCTTGACCAGTCACATTCGACAGCGAAGAAACAAATCCCAGAAAAATGGGTCCAAATCACATCAGAGCTAACACAAATTCCCCTAATCCAAGCTAATAATCTCAATATGTCCAAAAACAATGGATTCGCACAAAAAAAGCTTACCGGTTTATAAATCGATCAATTGATGAGCAGAAGAAAGCCAAACCCTTTTCAAATTTCAAAACTTTTAGAACTCGGCTGATCGAACTGGATTAAGATTTAGGAACAGCATTGAACATTTAGGTATACACAAGGGAAAATAAAAATCAAATCTTTTGTCTTTTGATTGGTTAAGAAATCTGAGTTTTCTTGTGGAGCGTAATGGATTAAGCAGCGACTAGTCAACGTTTCCTTGTTTACAGTGTAGAGTAGATTGCTCGAATCATTTTTATTGGACTTGCAGAGTAATAATATTTTACTTTTTGAGAGCCAGGAGAAAGATATGAAAATTATATAAGAAGCCCTTAAAGTCTTTGAGTTTATCACATTTTTCACCTTAATTATTAATTGTATCAAAATGATATAGAAAGAGTTATATGAAACGCAGCTGTTTTGGGTAGTTGTGAAACTCTCTTTCTTAGTTAGAGTGTTTATGACTTTGAGAGCGACCGACAAAATGTAGAAGTAGGTGTCTCCGGACATTTCAGTAACAAGTCACCGTGCTTTTGTCTCGGGGAGAAGCGCAAAAAGCCAAAAAGATTAGACCTTTTTCGCCTTCATGGATTCGCGGTTGAGAAATTTCGTGATGGGTTTGTTTGTGATGACTGTGATCTTGAAAGGTTCTGGTGTCGACGCGTGGACTGGCGAGATTCGCGGTAGAGTTGTATGTGATGTCTGTGGTGATTCTTCAATCGGACCAGAAGATCATATCCTTGAAGGTTTGTCTCATCTTCCTGTCTGCTTTATGTTTTCTCGTTAATCAGTTTTAGATGTTCGACTGTAAATTCTTTGGTGTAGAATTCTTTGGATTGTAAATCATCTTCTGTTGTTCTGAGGGATTTCTTTAGAGTGATCACTTTTTATTTCGATAGCAGTTGTTTCTAGGGAGTCTCACACATCAAATTGGTGTGAATCTATATATTAGCATCAGCTTTCTGCAATTTTTTACTGTAAATGTTGGACTTAGATTAGTTATACGGATTAATCTATTAGCCACTTTATAGCCGACCATTTGTTGGTACTGTTTGTTCCTCTTTCTTGAGCAAATGGTGCATATCTATGCAAGTGTGTGTCTGCAGTTTTTGCAGATTTATAATTAGTTTTTAAATTTCATGAACCAGACGTTGAGGCGATTTGGTTTGTATTATCTCTTGTCTCTCTGGAACTTAGAAATTTAGTGTGCTCATCATCCATGTGTTATTAGCTGCACTTTTGTATTTGGATAGTTTTTGCAGATTATGTTATGCTTCTATGTGAAATTTTGTCAAGTTTTCTGATTCGTATTTGCTTTTTTCTTACATGAACAAATTTGGAAGCGAGTATTGGTTTGTATGATCTCTTGCCTCTCTAGACCTTAGTAACTAGTTTGTTCATCCTTGTGTTTTCTGCTAGTTTTTTGTATTATCCGATTGTGTTAATGTTTTCTCCACCCTGCTTCATATTCCAAATTGTCTTGTCGGAAACACGGAAATGACTGTGATATGTCTCGTTTTCACGCTTTGCCACCCGGTTCTCTAAGTTTACTTTGAATTGAAGATGAAGACATATCACCGTTCTGCTACTAGATTGTACACTTTGGCACTTTATAACCACCTTTAAGTTGTTTTTGTTGTTCAATCTTTCTTGTGTGTACATTTACAGGAGCTGAGGTCGCGGTTCTCTGCATAACCAAATCTGGAGAAGTTGTGAACTATCAAGCTTTCACAAACTCAAAAGGTGTCTACACAGTTGCAGAGACAATGCCAGAGAGTGAACGTTGGGACGCTTGCCTTGCAAGACCCATCAGCAGCTTCCACACGCCTTGCAACCGCCTACACCAGGCCAATACCGGAATGAAATTCACTTATAACCGCCCTTCCGGTTACTTTCATGCCGTCAAACCATTTGTGTATCGACCCCAATATGCACCTTCTTACTGCTGATTCAAAGACTCTTTGTACCTTTTTAAGGTCCCTGTAAGTTGTAATAATAGGAAGATACTGTAAAAATATGAAATTGTTTGGATTTGTAAACTGTTAATCACTTGATCCATTATCCAGCAAATTGAGAAATGAAGTCCTTTAGTCAAAGTCAAAGAGAGACTAGTCTCACAAGGCGGTGACGGGGGAGAGAAAGAACAGTTAATGTTGAATGGGTCCTACATATGACGTGTCTGAATACTATAGGTTCGACAACGTGTCTCACGCATGAGTAGCTTTTTGTTGGGTTGAAAAGACGAAAGTATCCCTATCGTCATTCTTTGCGTCAGTCAACTTAAAAATTGAATTGTCTGGACGAGGAAGCCATAAATCTGGGAAATTAATGGGCGTTATAAGAACTCGAGATTGTGATGAACCGTAGAAACTAAGAAACGTGTTTTGTGTAAATTCTTGCGATTAAGATGATACATTGGTTGAAGCAGCTGCGATCGGCGTTTGGCGTCGCGTTTCTGTGGCTCGTTTGCCTCATTTACTTCACCCAGGTCTGTTTCAATCTCTGGAATTATTCTTTTCATTTCAGTAATTCATCTGAAAAATGACGATTCTCGTTGAAACAAACCAGAAATGGTGATTGATTTTCGTTGCGGATTATTGATAAGCAGAGAACGTATTTGTCCGTTGCTGTTCTAATTACGTAAAATCGTAATCTCGTGAATCAAATACGATTTTGGAATCGAAACTTCTTTTAGACTTCTCGTAAATCATAATCTTCTGACACGTTATTGAATCAAATTAATCGCGTTATGCTCTGTTTTCGTGTGTTTTGAGACGATCACCATACATTGTTGTGATCGTTGTGGCTAATTTCATGCTATTGGTGATTAATTATGTAGAAACTTAGGATTAGCTATATTAAACTGCATTTTTTTGCTGGATAATTAAATTGATTTGCTGATTTTTGCATATAGGGATTTAGATCGTTTGTGTGGACAGCTGTTTCGTACCAGCTCAAAGACAGGCTTCAGTTATCACCATCAGCTTCTCAGTTTGTCTTTTCTGTAGCCTTCTTTCCATGGAGCATAAAACCATTATATGGGTATGAATCTTCATGAGCTCAAAGTCTTGACCAATTTCTCGATTCAAGCTAAAATGGCAGTGAGAGTAGGAGCTTTGTAATAATGACATGTTTGTTCTCTGTTTGATTTTTGTAGAATCATCTCAGATTGTATCCCGATTAAAGGGAAAAAGAGGACGCCGTATTTGGTGATATCGACTGTGCTCTCTCTTGTGCCATGGCTCTTGCTTGGTCTGGATTCAACCTCGCGAAGTTCAAGTCTCTATCTGATGATTCTCTTGACTGTACAAAACCTGGGATCAGCCATGGCTGATGTTGTGGTTGATGCCATGATAGCTGAGGCAGTGAGACTTGAAAAGTAAGATTCTATGGTCTTAAGTTTCGGATACACACTTAGATCATAGTTTAATGCACTTAGTTCATTAGTTGAGATTGTCTTTTATTGTTTATTAGGTCCTCGTTTGCTGGAGATCTCCAGTCTGTTTCATGGTTTTCTATGGCTGTGGGCGGAATATGTGGTAGTCTATTAGGAGGCTATGCATTATCGAACTTGAAGATAGAAACAATATTTCTCCTTTTCACGGTACTACCGGCCCTACAATTACTATCATGTGCTCTGGTTGAAGAAATTCCTGCTAACAATGAACCATTGCCTGAGCTGCTGGATTCGAACGAGTTTGAAGAGAAGAGCAAGATGAGCAATGATAACTATCGAGATACGAATAAGTCCAGTATAAGAAGAAGGAAAGGGCAGAAGAAAGGTAAAAAAGGAGCTTCCAGTGGAAAGTCTGAGACACAGAAGAAACAATCAAAGTCTTTAGCTTCACAGTGGTTCCAGTCACTGAAAGCAGCCACTTTTGGTTTGGGCCGTGCGTTCAAGCAACCAATAATTTTGAGGTAATGCACGCTTTCTTTAATAGTCACTTTTGAAGTTTCTTGAAGTGTTGCTTTCTCATTTACTTTCTCTGGTTGTCCAGACCAATGGCGTGGTTTTTCATTGCGCATATCACTGTGCCAAATCTCTCTACAGTCATGTTCTATTACCAAACCGAGGTCTTGCAATTGGACGCTTCTTTCCTAGGAACTGCCCGTGTTGTTGGTTGGTTAGGTCTCATGTTTGGAACCTTTATCTACAACCGCTATCTGACAGATATGACTCTACGCAAGTCTCTATTGTAAGTCTAAATATTTCCCACGCATACATCAAGACTTGGTTGCATCTCATTACTTCGTTCTTTAAGTGATCTAATCAACAAAACATCATCATCGCAGGTTTGCTCACATCGGGCTGTCTATAACGATACTCCTGGATATGGTTCTAGTATCAAGAGCAAATGTGGGCTACGGAGTTTCAGACAAGACAATGGTGCTCTTCGGATCAGCTCTAGGTGATGCCATCAATCAACTCAAGTACGTTCCTTTTTTCCTTCTTTATTTTCTCTGGAACACTCCTTCAAGAATCGTAAACTCAATAAGCATGGTTTGCCTCAAATTAATCGCAGATTCATGCCGTTCTTGATCTTGTCTGGTCGTCTATGTCCTCCTGGGATTGAAGGAACACTCTTTGCGCTGTTTATGTCGATAAACAACCTTGGAAACACTGTTGGGTCCTTCATGGGAGCAGGATTGGCTTCATTTCTGGGAATAGCTTCAGGGTCCTTTGAGAATATGTTTACGGGATTAGCCATTCAAGTGTTTTGCACTTATATACCTGTTTTGTTTCTTTTTTTGATTCCCAAGGAAGCTACAGGAGTATCTGCATCATAGGCCACAGAGCAAAGCTTAGTTTCTCATAGAAAAGTTTTAGATCAGAGTTTTTGGATTTTGGCATCAGTTTTTGACTTTCTTAACAGCTTGGAATTGGGGCACAGTGGATATTTGTTATATAGTACTGAATATACAGCTACATTTTTCTTCTTCTCAATCTTACTTAAAATCCAAATACACGCATAATGGAATTTTACTTTCTTTTTAATCAGAACTAAAACAGATTTAAATTTGATTAAAATGGTCTTGTTTATTATAGAGGCTACTCTAAATCCAAGTCATACCATATATATATATTTTCTTCTCAAATTACGTTACATAGTTTAATTCCTGAGTTTGATCAAAAATTTATTTTGTGAAAGTTTGAATCTCATCTGGTATATGATCCAAATTTGAATTTTCAACTTGGGGGAGAAGAGAGTGAAATGTAATTTTACGTACAAAAGTGTAAATATTAAATAGTAATGAGGCTGAAGCAAAACTGGGCTGAAGTTAAATTGGGCTATGTCATCGGGTGAATTAATTGGGATTTGAAGTTAAGCCCACATGAAAAACCAAAAAAAAAATCAAAAAGTTTATCAGAGCCAGGTTTCGATCCTGGGACCTGTGGGTTATGGGCCCACCACGCTTCCGCTGCGCCACTCTGATATTTTTGTTTATGTTTGTAAATCAACTATACTTAAAGCATTTACATCGAGGATTCTAAATCCGTTCATAGTGAGATTTTCCGACGAGTCTCTCGGCGGTGAACGAGAAATTAGAAGTTCAAACGATGGGACGACGACCAGGAATCGGAGGATTGTAAAAAGCTACAGCTGCTAGGGTTTTACTTCTAAATGCAACTACTTAATTTCTTATTTGTTAATTCGACGATATATATTAAAATAGGAAATTTTATTTTTTTTATATAATTATCGACGAAGTTTTATATACTAGATGAGTATTCACAATTCTTTTTTCTTTTATGAATAGTATAATTTCCTTAATTAAATAATCATTTTTAAAAAAAATTGATAATCTTATTATATAGAAATACGTATAATTTACTTATGATTATTTTTCTATATTTTTAAAGTTATTTAAATTTATAACTTTTTTATAATTATCTTTATATATTTTAAAAATTATTAAAAACAAACTTTTTAATTACTTAATCTTTTTCGTTTTAGAATTAGTAATCCAATTGACGTTAAAAAAAAAAAAAAAAATAGTAATCGAATTGGAACATATATGTGTAATTTTCTTATATATAAATAAAGTTACTCCACAAAACTAATTGTTTAAACAAAACTAAATGGGTAAAATTTGTAAATTTAAAAGTTAAAGATTATCTTAGCAAAGATTATCTTAGCAATTAAAGCAAAATATTAAAATATAATATATTTTGAATAGTTAATATAAAGCAAGAAATAAAGTCAACCATTGGAGCAAACCCTTGCTTTATTTTTAAAGAGCTCTATATTTGAAGTAAAAAATAAAGCCAACAATTTGAGATGCTCTTAGAACATATACAACGTTCCAGAGTTCCGCTTGAAATTCATAATATGTTTTCTTGTCATGCCATGCCTGAACCATCTTCCTTTGAGTTTCTAGGTATCCCAGAAAGAATAAGATCGGTTAACACATTTGAAAGCTTACAAGAAGCTTTGTACCATCTGCAGTATCGTCCTATTGGGGCAGATGTGATAGTCTTCCCAAAACTTTTTAAACCTGGAGATGAGGTTTACAATGGCCCTTTGGCACAAAACAATTCGTTTAGGGGATATCACGCGGTCATAATTGAATCAATTATATGTTGTATCACGAAGATTTTGTTGCGAGGTGCAAGATGTCAAATGGTCCACACGTCGCAAACTTTGGATATGCTTTTGTGTCATTGACAACCATGTATATGGTTGTCGGATTAGATAGGATTAAAGAAGCTTTTGTTAGGCGGACACCAAGGCCGGTGCATTTGCTTTCAAACTTTGTAGTTTTAGACATGTATACGAGAGGGGAATGCAGACTCGAAGACAAAGTTGAAGAGAACGAGCCATATAAGACCAAGAAAGCTATAAAAACTACAGAGTTTGAAAGCAAGTGCAAAATTTGTTCCGCGTCCAAAACAAATGAAAACAGTTCAACGTTCGATCGACAAGCGCATACTAATCTACCAGGTGAGTGCTATTAAATTGTTTTGATTTTAACTCGGGGGCAACTTGTTGTTTTTAGTTTTCTAATGAAGAAAATAAGAACATATAGCAATAATCAAAATTATTAACAAAAGCTTTGAATATATTAGCAAGCAATAAAACCTTTCAATACTCTCCAATCGATAACATAACATTACATCATCACATTTTTCTCTCATGAGATCATTACATTAATAAATTATAAAATGTAAATGAACAAATGTGACTCACTATTCACTACTGACAATGGATAAGCCTACTACACTAGAACCTCTATAAATTAATAATGTTGGGACCGTGAAATTTTATTAATTTATCCATAAATTAATAATTATTAATTTATAGAGAGATTTGTCTTATTTAGTAATTTAAAAAAAAAAAATTTAAAAAATATAATTTTTTTTTTGTTATAATCAATACTCTTCTAGAATCAATTATAAGTAAGAAAACAATTATCATGTCTAGCAGATAACACTAGAAATTTTCGATGCAGAAAAAATACTATCAATAATAANTTAATGCAAATTCAAGAAAAACAAACAACACAAGAGTAATATTTCATTAAATATTTTCATATATAACATATATATAAATATATTTTGATATATTTATAAAATTATTAATTTATAGTATTAATGAGACCATATATTTACATAAGATTTCTAAAAAAAATATTATATTATTATTTTATCGAATTATGTCAAAATTAACACTGGTCCCAAATCTGGACCGAAAAAATTTATTAATTTATAGATGTTATTAATTTATCGAATATTAATTTATAGAGGTTATGTATATCTCTTCCAACTTTCGATGTGGGATATTATGTCCTAATAGGATTTAGTTATTTTAATACATGTAATGTTAATAGTACTGAAACACAATTGTTTTCAATACTAATTTCAGGAGGGCCTTGCGATGATCGATGATGGTCATAAAGATGGCAAACGTCGGTACTGGTTCCCGTGTGTTTCTTCTGTTTATGCATCCAATGGAACGGATACTTAAAGACTGATACCGACTCTTCTTTACTGCATATATTCAAATACAATTCACTCTTTCTGGTAGAAGGGTTGCTATGTATACATTAAGAAGAAACAAATCTTATTAGTATAAATTTACGACAGGTAACAAATCCACATTTTACAACTAAAAGAAATGTTTGCTTCATATGCTCTTGTAGAGTCTCATGAGATTATATAATTCCGGTTTGGTTTGGATAATGTTATACCAAAATAGAACTTAAATTATATAATTCGTTTGGCCACGGTTCAAGGGGAGTGAATTGAAAGCATACGAAGTTTCTAATTTGCTATGATATATTGATATCGGACCATGAACACATAACCATTTCAACGCCTACATAACGTTTGTTGCTTTGAAAATTTGCTCTTATTTTTTTTTTTTGTAGTTTTAAAATTTTGGGAGTATATTTGTAAGGGAAGAAACGGCGACGTATATTTAATATTTGCACGCCATTGAACATACTTCCAGTATGTACACGTTAGATCATTGATGACGCAACGTAGTTAGATGATGACATTGGATAAAGGAATTGAAAATAAGAAAAGAACATGGCAAATTCTGTTAATTTTGTATGTTGTGGTGTACGCCAAGTTATTTATCGTGAATATGTGTATAATGTGTTTTGTAGATCATGTAGTTTATCGCTGATGGTCGAATTTATACAATATGAAGATATATACTGTTATTAAAAAAAATAATATATATGCTGTTATTAATAATATATTAAAAATTTGGATGATGTAATCTTATTTTTGTCACCATCATGGTAATAATTATTTTTATAATTATAGGTCAACTGAAGTTTTGTAATAAACTCTACACTAATTTGAATAATAATTTTCAGAATAAAAAATAAAATCTTTCCAAACGTACAGACATCAAAAAAAGAAAAAAGTTAATCCACTATCCATCCAACCTTAACAGTACATATTACCCAATTAAACCAACATCTTCTACTTGAAAGTATTCCATTAAACCAAAATTNTTAAACCAAAATTTTTTACAGCAATTTTAATTTTTTTTTTTTTTTTTTTTAACAGCAATCAATTATATTATTATAAACATGTTACATAATACATGAACCATTAAAAAACAACCATTGAAACCAATAAAGGAAATTCGATGAATAAGTGGAAGTGACCCTGTTTTCTTAACGAAAGCCTTACAGACAACAGATAAAATCTGTTAAATCCCCTCTTCATATACTTGTAAAAGGCTAACATCTTATAGATGAAACTGCTAAATGCTTTCCGCATCACTTTGATTAAACTAATACACTGAGATGTTGATTGGGATGATTTAATTTTTTTTTATAAATGTTAAAAGTTCAAAGTCTTTACTTTTTTGCAAATAAATAAATTGCACATAAATAAATCATCAATACTATAATAAGGCAAGTGCGACACATCAGTTTTTAGAGCGTTCCGGAAGGCGACACCTAATTAAAATTTATAGCCAATCAAATTATAACATTAATACAGCTCAATCCAAAAATTGCCAAATAGACATTTATTTATTTATTTTCTTTTTTTTTAATTCGGTCAAAGAAGCACTCGCCGAGTCGCTGGAGATGAGGGGACGCAACCAAATGGGAGGAATGAATGACGAACCACTAGCCGGTTATTAAAGCTCCAACTTTG
>OVAQ01002659.1:0-11992 GCA_900406345.1 Erysimum cheiri | reverse complement strand
TGGGGTATGTGCAGGAAGCTTTTAACAATGACAATGGCCGAGCACCTCATTCTGCTTGGAGAAACTATGATGATTTCAATGAATATTTTTGGTAAATATTTAATATCTTTGTCTGTTGGGGGAATTCCATTGCCTCTGCTGGCTTATGATTTTTTATTTTCAAGGTCACTTCAC
This sequence comes from Erysimum cheiri, assembly GCA_900406345.1. Classification (NCBI taxonomy): domain Eukaryota; kingdom Viridiplantae; phylum Streptophyta; class Magnoliopsida; order Brassicales; family Brassicaceae; genus Erysimum; species Erysimum cheiri. The sequence goes on along the minus strand of OVAQ01002659.1, from coordinate 11,818 downwards.
TCCTTCGAGCTTGGTTGGCCGTGGCGTACCAGTTCGTCTTTTTTTCAGAAACCTATACCGAGAAAAAAGGTCTGCAATGCCCCCTTATATGTTTTAATAGGAATTTTGTATTCATACTTGTTTTGTTGCTTCTTAAATGCACGTAGCCATTTGTTACCTTCAAGATTGCAATTTGAAAATGTCTATAAGTCAGCTCCTAGATCATGTTTCAGAAGTTGTATGGAAGTTATGATGGCATATGGTCTCGCTGTTGTACTATTTACCTTCCTTGTCGCTAAATAGGTTCTCGATTTTGCATTTGATTTTACTCAGAGAAATTGTGGTTAGGTCCTTTCTGTTTAGTATAAAATCTAGATACAGACTTCTATTTTTTTCCCAGATGTGTATCTGATGTTGGATATACTGGTTTTATCCTTGCAGTATGAGCTTAAAACCGGCAGGGCAAAACATCGAGGAAAAACTTCCTTTGTTGAGCACCGGACATTTTTGCATCTCTATCACAGTTTCCATCGATTATGGATATTCCTTGCTATGATGTTTCAGGTTTGTAATCCCGTCTCTGGGTCCCGTTTATTTGTAATGCTCTTTATCGATATTCATCAGAAGATACTTATAGTCAACGCCTATCCTTGGTGGCCTGCTGTTTTCTGGGACTGTATTGTTTTATAGTTGCATTATCTATTCAAGATGTTTGGTTAGCCTGTTCTTTAAGTATTATTGGTTGTATGGATTATATCGTATCGAAAAAAAGTTCTCCTGCTACTTCTCTAACAAACTTCTTTACAGGCACTAGCCATAATTGCGTTCAATAAAGATGATCTTACTTCCAGGAAGACTTTACGTGAAATTCTCAGCCTGGGTCCGACTTTCGTAGTGATGAAGTTTTCTGAGAGTCAGTCTTATACCTTATACGTTTGACTTTATCTTTATTTGTTGTTATAAATTAGTGAAGAATAAGCATACGTTTAATGTTAATAGGTGTTCTGGATGTTATCATGATGTATGGTGCGTATTCGACAACAAGGCGTCTGGCTGTCTCTCGCATATTTCTTCGTTTCATTTGGTTTGGCCTTGCTTCCGTCTTCATATCTTTCCTCTATGTGTATGTTAACATTCTTTTCTTTTACCTTCTTCAGCTTTCATTTTGCATTTGCTGTTTTCCTTTATTTTGGCGTAGCTTTTGCATTTCTTTGTTTGATAGTGTTTTTTTGTTTGCAGGCAATCACTTAAACAACCAACTTCTGACTCGGCCATATTTAAGCTTTATGTGATCGTCATAGCCGTCTATGGTGGTGTTCAGTTCTTTTTTAGTATCCTGATGCGTATCCCAACTTGTCACAACATTGCTAATAAATGTGATCGGTGGCCTGTGATTCGATTCTTTAAGTGGATGCGCCAGGTTTTGAGCCTCTTTTTTTCTCTTTCGTTCGTAATGCTTGAAAGTTGGATAATTTCTGAATTTCCTTTAATATATGATGCTTACTTGTTTGTTTTTTCAGGAGAGACACTATGTTGGCCGTGGCATGTATGAAAGGACATCTGATTTTATAAAGTAGTCTCTTCACCTATTTTCAATTACTTAGTTCTATTTATCTGTTTCTGGAGACTTTAAAAGTTGATCTAGAAATACCTGCTACTGAAAATACTTGGGCTCTAATAGACTTTAATGATTATTAACCTGTATTTCTGACTGGTGTGGGAGAAGCAGATAATCTTGTTTAATTGATACCAACATACTTCACCCCGTTATGGTCTTAATGTTTTTAATTTGTAAAGAATTTACTGACCCAATCTTACAACACAGGTACTTGCTATTTTGGCTTGTCGTTCTGTCTGCAAAGTTCTCATTTGCGTACTTTCTTCAGGTTGGTGTTTCTAGCTGGAAGCATAATTGTAACATGTTGACAGTATTACTGAAGAATGTGATTTTGTGTGATATATATATTACATGCATAAAATACTGCATATGCATCAAACGTGTTTCTTCTCTGTGTCAATCAAGAATCTCCTTTTGTAGTATAGATTTTAGCTCAAGTTATCCAGTGAGCTCTTAGAGATGGAAGTAAATTTATAAATGCAGGCGTCAAATTATTTTTATACAGGAAGAGAAATATTCATCTGACAGTTGACACATATTTCTCTCTATTCCGATCTCTTGTAGTCACATCCTGAAGTAATTATTCGATAAACATGGCAAGATGCTTTGTTTGGCAGTTAAAGTGTGACTCGTATTACTTATTTTTCTCATGGTGGTGAATTTTGCAGATTGAGCCGCTTGTTGGCCCCACAAGGATTATAGTGAAACAGAACAATATTCCGTACTCCTGGCATGATTTTGTGTCAAGAAGTAAGTATGGAATTTTGTAGATTTTATTTAATGATCATAGTTGACCATAGACATGGCCTTTTCCGTGTACGATGCGTAATTTTCGCATAGTTGCTTGAAGGATTGTGGTATATATTATGTTAGTATTATGTTAGTTCTTGCTGGAATCGTTCACCAGTGCTTGTTTGCAGTATAGGATATCAAAGCGGAACTCTAAAAATATCAGTAAGGTCCGTCTAGGGATGTTATAGATCTACTATTGGGTTTTGTGTGAATAACTATTCTGATAATCTTGAATAAATCATTCTCCTTTTTTGGTGTTCTAAGCTTCTCATACTCTGATATTTATCGTGTTCTAAGATTCTCATACTCTGATATTTTTTTACCTGGATGCAGAAAACTACAACGCTCTGACTGTTGCCAGTTTATGGGCCCCTGTGGTAGCTGTAAGTTCGATGGTCTTTACATGAGGGTTGTCACTTGCATTGTTCTCGGTTTTATCCGCAATGACTAAATCAAGTAGTTGTCTCGGGTGAAACACTTCAGTTTTAGGAGGATATTGTTTAAAACTATTTCACCAATCTTGGTGAAGTTTATTCTGATTAGGATGAATGTTGCTGCTGGGGTTTCACAGTTAAGTTTTCCCTCACGGTATTGTAACCTTGTCTTTCATCTAACGCAGATATACCTATTAGACATCCATATATTCTACACCATTGCCTCTGCTTTTTTGGGGTTCTTGCTTGGTGCAAGAGATCGTTTGGGAGAGGTAAATGTGGTTACTTTTCTCTTTGTCTTACAAAATCGAAGCTCAGATATTTAAAACTGTTACAACACTGTTTGTAAGAGGTTAGTTCCTTATGTTTCTTATGTGTTCCTTGCAATTTTCACAGATAAGATCTTTGGAAGCAATTCACAAACAATTTGAGGAGTTCCCAGGGGCCTTTATGAGGGCTCTTCATGTTCCTTTTACCAATCGGTTAGGTTCCTTTCCATCTGCTTTCTAAGAACTTCATTTTCCTGTACATCTCCCTTTATCTTTGTTAAATATTAACATTTTGACGTCTTCATTGGGTTTCGCCTATAATTCAATTCATGTGCAGGACGTCTGAACCTTCTCATCAGGTAGTTATGTTTTTTCCCTCTTCTCGTTTTTGTAGCTGTTGGCTTGTTTTACATTTTGTGAATCATTAATATACGTGAAAAAAATTTCCCCGCCGAGTCAAGGGAACTGGCATGTTACTTTTCTTCTCACTGTTGTTGTTCATATTTGCATGTGATCATCAATTCAAAGGCTGAGGTTAAGAACAAAGTAGATGCAGCACACTTTGCTCCATTTTGGAACCAAATAATAAAAAGTCTACGAGAGGAAGACTACATCACTGATTTGTAAGTGCTTTATGCTCTACAAGTAGCTGTGTGCCTAATCCTCTAAGATTCTGCGTTTATATTATTTCGTTTGTACTCATTTTTCTCATCTCATTTTCTAGTGAGATGGAGTTGCTCCTGATGCCCAAGAATTCTGGTAGGCTCCAAATGGTTCAGTGGCCACTTTTTCTTCTTTCCAGCAAGGTGAGTTTGTTACTATACCTGCTATCCTGCTTCTGTATTAAATTCAACGTTTTATCGTGTTGTCTGGCTAGCCTCATTGCTTTCCATAAAAATTGCATTTGAGGTTACGTACTAGTGACAATTATTATCTGATACTCTACTGTAGATATTATTGGCCAAAGAGATTGCTGCCGAGAGTAATTCGCAAGAGGAGATTCTGGAGAGGATTGAAAGGGATGACTATATGAAGTATGCTGTTGAGGAAGTCTATTACACTCTCAAACTTGTCTTAACAGAAACTCTGGAAGCAGAAGGGAGGATGTGGTATTGGAATTTTGGCCCCTAAAATGACTTACACCGATTGTTGCTGGATGAAAAGATTATATTTATTGTGAATTTTTTAGGGTGGAGAGAATCTATGAAGATATCCAGGCCAGCTTAAAGAATAGAAATATACATCATGATTTTCAGTTGAACAAACTCTCCCTTGTTATCACGAGAGTGACTGCACTCTTGGGAATCCTGGTATTCACATTGCCACTGCTAATTACATCTCTGTCAGAAATGCCTTTATTTAACGGCTCTTAATTATAACAGTAGTAATTTTTATGATGCTGAAAGATAGATTATTGTGAATTATAGGTGTCCTTACCTATTAGTGGGAGGGTGCCGTAGTTTCTTCACTTTTTATCCATTGGACGGAGTATTATTTTGTTAATGTACTTCCATGATACTTTATATATTTGATTTTTTTGTACTCAATTGGACAGAAAGAAAACGAAACACCGGAGCATGCAAAAGGGGCCATCAAAGCACTTCAGGATCTCTACGATGTTATGCGGCTTGACATATTAACTTTTAATATGAGGTGCATACAAAGTGGATGATTTGGCTGTGTTTTATGCAACAATCCAATCACTCTTTTTTTTTTACTCGTTTGATATGTTTTCATAATTATATTGCTTGTAGGGGTCACTATGAAACGTGGAACATGTTAACTCAAGCCTGGAATGAAGGTCGGCTTTTTACAAAGTTGAAATGGCCTAAAGATCCTGAGCTGGTATAATGATGATTCTTGTTGTCAAGGCTATTAGTGCACGCATTTATTTTTCGTCAGTCTGATAATTGTCTATGATTTGCAGAAAGCTCTCGTCAAAAGATTGTACTCTCTATTTACTATCAAAGATTCTGCAGCGCATGTTCCGAGAAATCTTGAGGCCAGACGCAGACTGCAATTCTTCACCAATTCTCTTTTCATGGATGTGCCGCCACCAAAGTCTGTCCGCAAGATGTTATCCTTCAGGTATTTCGTTCTCCATACTTTTGTCATATTATCCAAGCAAGCTCTTCACAAGCTTACTATCTTCTTTTGAACCATTTTTTCAGTGTTTTCACTCCATACTATTCCGAGGTTGTGCTATACAGCATGGCTGAACTCACCAAGAGAAATGAGGATGGAATATCAATCTTGTTTTACCTTCAGAAAATATATCCAGGTATATCAGCCTTGTGAATTTTCTTATAATATTAGTGACTCTTGCCTAGCTTTTTATATTTCTTACTTAAATGGTTGTTATCTTATCTAGTTGACTTGCTTCTGTGTGCTTTATGTGCTTAATTGTGTTACCCTTATAGATATAGGTGCCTAAAATGTTTCTCATCGATATTTGATATGTTGCAGATGAGTGGAAAAATTTTCTTGCACGCATAGGACGGGATGAAAATGCGTTAGAAGGCGATTTAGATAACGAAAGAGACATACTTGAACTTCGATTTTGGGCCTCTTACCGTGGACAAACGTTAGCTAGAACAGGTAAAGTAAAAGATTCCCTACACCTCTTCTCTTGGGGATACACTATTCACTTCATGATCCCACATTGCAAGTAATATTGGTATCTCTATCAACAAAGGGACCTTACTTTTCAGCTATTCCCTTGCATATAAATTTGGTGTTTTTCTTTACGATTATCTGGCATTGTACCTGCAGTTCGCGGGATGATGTATTATAGGAAAGCCCTCATGCTTCAATCTTATCTGGAAAGAAAGGCTGGAAGAGGTAAGAGACTAAAGAGCTTTCTGTATATCATTATTTTGCCAAGCTTTTTCTTAGGGCTATCTCACTATTACAGAGGAGGAGTCCGCACTTTCTGGGAATGACGCAACGGATTCTGAAGGATTTGAGTTATCTCCTGAAGCAAGGGCCCAAGCAGATCTAAAGTTTACGTACGTTGTCACATGCCAAATATATGGAAGACAGAAAGAAGATCAAAAACCTGAAGCTGTTGACATTGCATTGCTGATGCAAAGGTCAGAAAACACTTTTCTGGATTCCTCTCTTGGTTAAGGAGATGGACTTTTCTTTTTTTTTTGGCTATCACTAGAAAGTCCATCATAGGTCTAGTGCTTCTGTTATCATTCTGTTATATATATTCTATTATTAAGGTAATCTCTTTCATTCTTTTGTCAGAAATGAAGCCCTTCGCATCGCTTATATCGATGTTGTTGATACTCCAAAAGAGGGTAAATCTCATACAGAATATTATTCAAAACTTGTGAAGGCCGACATCAGTGGAAAGGATAAGGTAAACTGTTTTATCTCTGAACCCAGTCATAAGGCTCTTGTTTCCTTAAATGTTTGAAACACTTGATGATGCTTTAATTGATGGGCAAACTGTGATTGCTTTATAAAGTGAATTTTCGTTTCTTCCCTCTTTGGTCTTTCTATTTTGTTTTATGGAATTGTCAATTTGTTTNAACACTTGATGATGCTTTAATTGATGGGCAAACTGTGATTGCGTTATAAAGTGAATTTTCGTTTCTTCCCTCTTTGGTCTTTCTATTTTGTTTTATGGAATTGTCAATTTGTTCTTTCTTTATGCAGGAAATTTACTCCATAAAGTTGCCTGGGGACCCGAAACTTGGCGAAGGCAAACCTGAGAATCAAAACCATGCCATTGTGTTTACTCGCGGAAATGCAATCCAAACTATTGATATGAATCAGGTTAGTATGCAATTCTTCTTTCTTCTCTTGGCATATTTTTGTTTCAAATGCCTTCTTTCGCGAACTTGTGTGGGTTTGCTATAGTTAAGTTTCTATGGAAGTTCAATCAAGTAGATTAGAAGTATATAGGCTTTGCAAAGAATAGTAAGAATAATAGTTTCAAATTTGGATCTTAAAAAATAAAAATAGCGGTGAGAACAACAGTGCTTCATAGCTCATGCACATGTATAGATGAAACATCTGACTGTAGAAGATGTTTGAGAGTTGGATAATCCAGCTTAAACTTATCATATGTGGCTGTAGTTTGATTTGATTATCGAATACTTTTCCAATCCATGTAATTTGGATGTATTGACTAGATTTTCTCTTGGTACTAGAAAACCAAAGGCATCACTATGTAAAATTTTACTTCAGCATAATTGAACTTAGGCGACATTTGAATTACATTGAACAAAACTTCACTTTCTTTAGACTTAAGTGAAATTTCTGCCAAATCTAATTGAACACGAATTTTCCAAGTAAATCCAATATGGAGTTCACTAACAACGAGTGGTCCCTAGCCTTGTTCTTAAGTTTGAACTCAAAATTAAACACATAAATCTGGTGTAGGAATACATCAGTTTGTTTCGCTATCAGAGAATGGTTCCTAACTGAAAAGCACATACTGATTACATTTGAGTTTGGAGTTGGACATCTCATCACATGTGAATGTACCTGAATCTGCTATAATGTGTACATGCGTGCTTACATTCTTTACGTTTTCATACGAGGGCTCAATGTATCCCAATCTCTAGCATCATGTTTTATTTCCTTATTTGCTAGGATAATTATTTTGAAGAAGCCTTGAAGATGAGAAATCTTTTGGAGGAATTCGATCGGGACCATGGAATTCGACCACCTACCATTCTTGGAGTTAGGGAACACGTCTTTACTGGAAGGTGTGAACCCGATATTCATACATCTATTTACTTAAATTATTTCATTTCCTTACATAATTGTTTGCGACAATATGCAGTGTCTCCTCCTTGGCTTCTTTCATGTCTAATCAAGAAACCAGCTTTGTAACTCTAGGTCAACGAGTATTGGCGAAACCCTTAAAGTAAGCCACTACCAATAAGTTTTTATCTTCCTTCAACAACTTGAACTCAGATGGAATCCTTATTCTAGTATTTCTGAATTCTAGGATCCGCATGCATTATGGTCATCCAGATGTCTTTGACAGAGTTTTCCATATTACACGTGGTGGTATCAGCAAGGCCTCTCGAGTCATCAATATTAGTGAAGATATATTTGCTGGTAAAGTTGGATTCGTTAATTGACAGTTATCTTCAAAACTGATGGGTGTTTTAAGACAATAAAAACCACATGAATGATCTAAAGTGAAATTCTGAATGTTGAACCATTTTTTGTATCTAAAATTTCTTCCACACGTGATGAATGTTAATTCTACGATGCTATGGTTTTCAGGTTTCAACTCAACTCTACGTCAAGGGAATGTTACTCACCATGAGTATATTCAGGTCCGTACTTTTTAACCCCTTACCATTAAATTGATAAAAAATATATATATGCATTAATTCTATATACAGGTGGGCAAAGGGCGAGATGTTGGGCTCAACCAAATAGCTCTGTTTGAAGGGAAGGTTGCTGGTGGGAATGGTGAACAGGTTCTTAGTCGGGATGTATACAGACTTGGCCAGCTCCTTGATTTTTTCAGAATGATGTCATTCTACTTTACAACTGTTGGCTTCTATTTCTGTACAATGGTATGTGGACCCTCAATTGAGTCTTAGTGATTTTATTCGCCTCTCACCATAGTTTTCAAGTTGACACCTGCATCCAGAATGTTTACCTGGTTTAAATAGTGCAGTCTAGCGTCATGGTTCTTATTTTACACCTCCATAACAATACTTAGCAGTCAACTCTATAAAAGAAATCTACGACAATCGCATTATTAATTTCTGTGGTCACTTTATTTTTGTCCCTTGTATCTGGAGCTGTTCCTGATAAGTTCCAAGTTTCGCCACATATGGTTTCCAGGAAATCATACTGATGAATTGACATTTACATGGCCTTTTGCAGTTGACGGTGCTTACTGTGTATATTTTCTTATATGGGAGGGCATATCTGGTAAGCATGGTTATCTATTGTTAATTACTTAATTATGATTACATTTTTCATAAATGATTACTGTACTTATCCTTGCATATTGATGCTGGGTGAAGGCCTCTGTAACCCTACTTATGTTTGATATTTTATAGGCACTTTCTGGAGTTGGAGCTACTATTCGAGAAAGAGCTATTCTTCTTGACGATACTGCACTTAGCGCCGCTCTGAATGCTCAGTTTCTGTTTCAGATTGGTGTCTTCACTGCTGTGCCAATGATATTGGGATTTATTTTGGAACAGGGTTTTCTCCAGGTACTGGTTCTACACCATTTTAGTCATATCATATTGTTATGCCATATTTCCTGATATGATTGACAGGGAATTGTGTGTATAAAATTTCCTTGGAGACTGACACATGTTCAGATTTTCTACAGTATACTTTTATTGGATTATAAGTCACCTTACGGTCACACATTCACATGGTTTCTTTTCTAATGTCTTGTTGTTAGTTAGGAATTTATCTCTCTTTAAGCCATCTTTCGTGGTGTAGGCACTGTCAGTTACAGCTATGCACTATATTTTGGAGACGGACTCTAGTGTTCTGAATTGTCATATTCCTTTGTTCGATTATCTAAAAAAGAAATCTTTACTGGACATATATATATATAGTCATTTGGTCAAAATGAATTTTTTTTTACTTTTTGTGTGTTTGCTTGTTAATAGAACTTATTTTCTCCATCTTTCATTGTATAGGCCATTGTCAGTTTCGTAACAATGCAATTTCAGCTATGTACTGTCTTCTTCACATTTTCCCTTGGCACAAGAACCCATTATTTTGGACGGACAATTCTCCATGGTGGTGCAAGGGTATTTTCTCAATCTTGGTTCTTAAATCTCTCTATATTGTCAGGAATGTGATAAACAGTGTTTGTCAACAGTACCAAGCTACTGGAAGAGGCTTTGTTGTCAAGCATATCAAATTTTCAGAAAACTACCGCCTTTATTCCAGAAGTCATTTTATCAAAGCGTAATCTCCTCGTATACTCTTTAGTTCTTATGCATGTACATGTCTTATGTATACCTGTTTATCCATAGTAAAGATGGAGAATTGATTGATATGCTACTTTATTTTTTCCCTAGGATGGAGGTTATTCTCTTATTGGTTGTCTACCTTGCATATGGCAATGATGAAGCTGGTGCGGTTTCCTACATTCTTCTGACCGTCAGCAGCTGGTTTTTGGCTATTTCTTGGCTGTTTGCTCCGTACCTGTTCAACCCTGCCGGATTCGAGTGGCAGAAGTAAGTAGTGCTTATCTTATTTATATAATGTTGAGTAACATGTTCTCTCATTGAACAAGATTTGTTTTCTCCTTTCAGAGTCGTGGAGGACTTCAAAGAATGGACAAATTGGCTCTTTTACAGAGGTGGAATTGGTGTGAAAGGAGCTGAAAGCTGGGAAGCATGGTGGGAAGACGAACTGGTAAGAATTAATGCTCTTCAGGCTGTAACAGTACACTTTTTGGAGATGTTTTAGGAATTTCTTACTTGTCTGTCAACTTATTTTTCATCTGATTTGGCAAAAAATAATTATATTTGTGCGTCAACAGTCTCACATTCGAACCTTGAGCGGGAGGATAATGGAGACCATTTTAAGTCTACGATTCTTTATGTTCCAGTATGGTATTGTCTACAAACTGGAATTACAAGGATCAAATACATCATTTGCGGTACAGTGTTTCCCTCTGTTAATTGCTTGTATCTAACACCTATGCATCTCTTAGTTTGCCAGTGTTTGTGCTATAATTAATAAGTCTTTTGGTGCCTTTTCCTTTTCCACGTCTTGGGTTTCCCTTCGATAACTAGTTGAAGAGTAGCAGTAATCATTTATTATTTTGTTACAAGGGTTGCATTATGATCTTTGCTGTGAACGAAGCTGCTTAATAATATCATTTATCCATCTGCAGGTGTACGGTTGGTCATGGGTTGCATTTGCGATGAGTATAGTACTTTTCAAGGTTGGTTTATTCCATAAGCGTGCTTTATTTTTCAATAACCTTAATCCTCGAACTAGATCACATTACATGATCTGAAAAATCTCACATGTTTTTTTTGGACATTGAAATAGGTCTTTACCTTCAGCCAGAAGATTTCTGTCAATTTCCAGCTTTTACTGAGGTTTATACAAGGCCTTTCCTTATTGCTGGCTCTAGCTGGCATAATCGTAGCAGTTGTGCTCACAGACTTGTCAGTGACGGACATATTTGCTTGCGTATTGGCTTTCATTCCGACAGGATGGGGAATTCTTTCTGTAAGTTTTTCTTCTTGCTCACCTCAGATACCTTCCCTTCTTTGTCATCTCTGCAGAGTCGTAATTTCACAAACAAATCCTCTCTTGTTGTAGATTGCGTGTGCTTGGAAGCCAGTCATAAAGCGAATTGGGATGTGGAAATCGATCCGTTCCCTAGCAAGACTATTCGATGCATTGATGGGAATGCTCATATTTCTTCCCGTTGCGCTCTGCGCGTGGTTCCCATTTGTGTCGACCTTCCAAACACGTATGATGTTTAACCAAGCCTTTAGTCGCGGTCTCGAGATCTCTCTTATCCTCGCTGGAGACAACCCCAATTCCGGTCTTTAAAATTTCATTACCTTTGCCTTTTGGAAGTGATATTTATCTGTTACTCTTTCTCATACATTTATTTGTGTTTAGTTTTCCGAGTAGTAGTAGAAACTGATGGGATCCTATCTGAAGTTTTAGGCATTTTAAGAAGTGCTACTAGAGTTAGCATAATTTAATCTTGTATTTAGAATATATATGCATACTAATACGTT
>OVAQ01002657.1:0-11996 GCA_900406345.1 Erysimum cheiri | reverse complement strand
TGACTTTAATTAGGGGTCTAGTTGTGAAAGCACCCCAAATAACATCATCTCAATATTATTATTATTATTATTTTTTTTTTTTCATCTCAATATTGTTGTATGACAAAAACACATGTTATAAACAATAATAGCATGACATCTTAAAGTTGGTGATATATTTCATTTTTTTTGTTTGAAAGATATTTTATGTTATTTATTTATATCACACTTAATAATACATTTTTTGTTTCTAGATAACATGTAATGATTCACATTTAGAGAAAATAACATGTAATTTAATATAAAAAAAAAATCAGTGAGAGATAAAGAGAGAAGCGAAGGGGAGAGACCAGATAAGCAGTTGCAACAGGGAGAAAGAGAGAAATCAGACAAAAGAAAAATGTGAGACGAGACGAAAGAGGGAAGGAGAGAATGAAGGCGAAAAAGGAAATTTATGTCAAAGAAGTAAAGAAAACTATTTGGTGTGGGTTTAGTTCTAGCTAGGTTTGGGCTAAGTTGTGCTTACTAATTGTCACATGTTTGAGCTGTTAGTTGAATAAGATAAGATTGAGAGAGTTAGTAATTACAAAGGGAAAAAGAGTCGTAAGCTGTTTTATTTATTCTTCTTCTTGCTACGCTTCTTCTTCTTTCTGAGAGTGATGTAGCTCCGATCTTGTAACATAAAAGTCTCGGTGTTTAATTCTGATGAGATAGTGGTTTCGTCAAGGGTTATTGGATCCTGCCTTGACGTACATTAAGTCGCATACTGTGGCTTAGGGGGACTCGTAAATTGCTTATTGTTTCTCGCGTTTCTTTATGGTTTCAAGTTCATCTCCAATCCGTGAGAATTTGAGTTAGATCCATAAATCAATGTTTGATTTAGTGTGAAGTTGAGCATAGATTTGTAACAAAAGCTTTGCCTCAAATTTATAAATTAAAGAGAGAATGAGTAAAGAAAAAGAGAGAGACGAAAAAGGTTTTATGGTAACTTTTTTATCCATCTGACCATCTCTGATACGTTACTGTGGATAAAGGTTATTCATTTCATTCTTTTGCATTTCGTAAGTAGTTACTACAAATACCCAAAAATAAACAGCTGAAAACAAAAGAGCCAATACGTAATGGGTTTATAAAAATCAAATAAAACTCATAATGAACTCATTCATATATTTTAATCAGAGTCGGTCCAAAGGCCAAGTCCATGAAGCATCTGCTTGCGGCCACATATTTTATAGGAATTTTTCTTTCCTATTTTGCAGAAAGGTTTCTTTAGTCCAGTAGTAATAATCTTTTCTAGAGAGGTTGGGAACTCCGGTTCAAATCCAAGTATAAGCTTTTTTTTTCGTTGGAGGAATTTAGCAAACAAATTAGAAAAAAAAAAAATAGTGTAAAAACCACTTGTGCTGCCTTCATTACTTCAACCCATAAACCAATTGTGCTGCCTTCATTATTCCAACTTTAATGTAGCACTAGCTCAAGCCAAACCAGTCCCTTAGGTTAGTTCAGTCAACATTCAAGAGATATATAGATAGGTATCAACTATCATTAATATTAGCTAATTGACAAATTGATTACAAACTCTCACCATCATTTCGTTATAAATCAAGGTTGATCTTACGCTAATTATTTCACCACACAACAAATACATTGATATCTAAGTACTAACTGTCATGGCTAAGTTTTGTACTACCATTACCCTTATCTTTGCTGCTCTTGTTCTCTTTGCTGATTTTGGTGAGTAATAGCCTTATAAAATTCCTGTAAAATGTGTTCAATATTGTCCTTTCATTTATGTTGATAATTAACCTTTCATATATACATGCAGAAGCATCGACAATTGTGAAAGCACAGCTTTGCCAAAGGCAAAGTGAGACATGGTCAGGACGTTGTGTATACGATTTTCAGTGCAGCTCATTGCATTAACAATAATAAAGGAATTGATGGATTTTGCGCTGGTGGCTACCCATGGTACAGAAGATGTTTCTGTTTCTTCTATTGCTAAACCAAAAGCTCTTTGTTGGTCGTGTGTTTATTTTACATCAAATAAGTCTACGTTACTCTATGGGTGACCTTATGACATGCATGTATTTTTAAATATTTGGTTATAGTATAATATAAAACTATAATTAATACGTGTGAGAACTATTTTTAGTTATATATGGCAATTTGAGAACTCGAATAAAGCTTAATTACGTAATCCTTTCTTAAAAGAAAATTAATATGCATCCAAATATGAGTTCTTAGATATATTAATCTTTTTTACGTATAGTAGTTTTCAATATTATCATCTTTTATGTCTTTCTTGTTGTTTATTTAATCGATCGAAAAATGTAAGAGTAGAAAATAGAAGATGACGAGTGTTCGTTTAGTTGTCTTTGGGAGGAAAACATACTCCATAAAAGGAGAAATCAACCAGCTGCAGCTTAACACTAGAGGAACAGAAATTACAAAAGTCAATACAATCTGCCACAAAAGGAAGTAAAACAATCTTCATATTTCCAACGTAACGAAACCGGAGAAGAGACTGCATACTGAAGTAATGGATCTTATAAAGGCGAGAGACTTGCCAACAATGACATATGAATACAGTGTAAGGAAATGATGAAATTATCGGGATTGAAGAAACACATTATTGGGACATAAAGTCCCACATCGGAAGTTGGAAGGGATCCTAAACAATATATAAGGGATATGGGGCACTCCACTCATCGCCAATTGGTTTTGAGTTGGAAGCCCATAGAACTTAATACACATAACATATGCATAACCTAGCAACATGCACGGAAGAGGAAGATAGCCTAAGGTGATGAAAGCTACTCCAAACTCTACTGCCTAGGTGGCAACTTGAAGAGCACACGAGAGAGAGACGAGGGGAAGAGTGGGAATAAGGAGGTAAACTGAAACAAAGAGCTTTGACGGAAACCCAATGAAAGATTTCAAGGAAACAACAACTTCTTCTTTTGATTTGCAACACTCAAAATCAAAAACTCAACGACACTATGATGTGTTGTACTCTCAAACTCGATGACTTGATAAGAGAACAAGGGAAAGGAGGGTTGCGATTTCTTTGTAAAATTCGATGTTTAGAATGAGAGACAAATTTGGTGTTCAAACAAAAAAAAAAAAGAAACGAGAGAAAATGGGCCAGGGCTTTATAGCCCAAATGCTCAAACTTCATAGCCCTAAAGAGGAGAATTATGGGACTTTTTTTTTTTTTTTTTTTTTTTTTAATTATGGGACTTTATCCTCACATTGACATAAAAAACGATTCCAACATTAATTGTCGTCAATTGATTTTGTTGTTACAATACTCAAAATTTAAAGAAGATCATTTTGATTTAATAAAAAGTTTTAGAAAAAAACAAGAATAATTTTATGGGTTATACGCCAATATCCCACTCAAATCTTAAATTTAGTACATGTGCTCGCGACAACAATTTTTTCGTACCTAAGTACTAGTTATCCCATAAAACCTTTTACCAAAAAATTCACCAGAAAAATTATTAAAACTATTTTGTTAAAAACAAGTTCCAACATTAGATACTACTACTACTCTAAAAAAAAAAAAAAAAAAAAACATTAGGTACTACTAATATTTAATGTATGAATATTTTTTAAAAAATAACTTTGGTACTCTCACACGATTTGATGTTTTTAATATATATATATATATATATATATATATGATTATATGGGCAAATATTATATAAAAAGTTTGCAATGTTTTTAATATTGTATTAAATAAAAACATTTTTTATCATCGTGTTCTATTTCTAACTGGTTCGGTGACTGGCTCCTCTGATAAAAAGATGTATTCATTTCGTGTAGTGCATGTCAACATCTTTCGATTCTGTGACGTGTAGGTTTTATCAGCACATGCGCAAACCAATTAGTCAATTACACTTTCTAATAAAAATGGCAACGTTATCGATCAATTTTTTTTTTTTTTTTGGTTCTCTATCATTTGCATCCATCATATAGGTGCATGGGAACCATTTCGAAATGATCATTTCTTTTATTTGTTTTTGTCAACTCATATACTTAGCAAATATTTATACATAATACGAGAAGTTCGATCTATATAAAATAGTAGTAATAATCTAATGGAGGATAGATCCATCGAAACATAATCATGACAACCAATAGAAACATAATAAATATTCAGCTATAAACTTGTATGGTTTTGAACCAAGCAATCTCACGATTAACTCCCCCACGAACTCTGTCTGATCAGTGATCATGCAAGCAATTAATTGAACACAGAAATAGCAAATCAAAACATGAGAGTTTACGAGTTTTTCTATCTTTCAAGGGTATATTTCAGTGGAATCTTTAATGCATAATTTCATTATAAATTAATTCTGTTTGAATTAATTGGTCGACTCGATGATATAATATACACATAAAACATTTTGAAAAGGTTGAAGGAACATCGATACGAAGAAAATTATGTATTCTCTTCTCGACTTGAGCTTATAACGACTTCAACATAAACTAGTGTCGGCTTGGTCTTGTTCTGCAACTCAACCCACATTCACAAGTCAAACTTAGCCAATTCCAGACCAGCTTATTTAGCAAACCATAAGAACAGGCTAAGCAGGATGAATTTTGAACTATTCAACCCACAATATTAGATTATGTCATTATAAAAAGTATTAGAAAAGATGATAACTATATATATCTAATATGAATTTTTTATATATAGGATTAGTGACAAGAACATATTAACAACATCTAGTTTACAAAGTATTTATGTAAGACGACATGTTGAATACAGCTCAATCGGTCGATCGTATAGCTTCATCAAATTTAAAATTACGTACGAGATGAATAGGGATGAAGCTCTGATCGTCGGATTATATTGATAGTGATATATTATCGTGTTAATGAAAAAAAGTTTCACATCAGTAGTAGTTGTAGTTGGAAAAATTATTAAATGATATATAAAAAGTAAGAGTCAATTCATTATTTTTAATTGGTTTTGTTTTACAAATATATGATAAACTCAAATTTAACATCGTGTCAGAACCATCCTATTGTTGAGCTATCCTGTAAATATTGTTTCCACAAATGTCTACGTTATACATATTCATGATTGAGCGTGAGGGGAGTTTTAGTGAAAGAACTGTCTTCATCAGCTTTGTAAACTAGAAAAAAAATTCAAATAATATATAAACGGTAAATGTCAACCAACTCATTAAATTGTCAATTGATTTTAAATTGAAAATTTATGATAAGTGCAAATTTATTGGTTCACTGGCACAAATCTAAATCGAGTTCTACATATTATGCAGTAAATAATGTTTTTTTTTTTGGTAGAATGCAGTAAATAATGTTAATCACAGTTTGATGTTAAACTGACAAATGTTTGATATGTTTATGTACTTTCTAATATGTATTAAAAAAAATAACCCACAACTAACAACCACACATTTTAAATACCTCAAGTTAATTAGATACAACCACACATTGTAGTTAACTAGTTATCGATCACTTTCAGAAATCAGAAATGAAGAAAAAAAAACCGCCACATACAAACAATAATAAAGAAAATAATAAGATAATCAGAATTCAACTTAAAATATAATTTCTCCATGAAAAGATTATAAAAGTGTCAACGTCTATCTTTAAGGCTGATTAAACAAATCCAACGTGTTTCGTGACTTTGTCCCATAATCCAAAATTTTATACGTAACTATCTAATCAGCAATGAAATGACACCCCCATATATAACGAAGGGACGATAATTTTTTTTTTTTTTTTTGATAAAGGGTTTTCGCGAAGGGACGATAATTTAGACGAAGTTCCTATATATTTGTCTTTCGTGATAATAATTTAGAATTAGTCCACCTTTGTTTACATGGATTCTAAAGGTAAAATAGGCCGGCTCAACAGTAGTAACCAGATTCTGACTCATATTTACTATTTAAAATATGGAATCTAATTACAAGTTTAAAAATTTTAACATATAAAATAGACCAAATTTTTGTAAAAAAAAATTACACTTTGCAAATAAAATCTAGATACGACTCCGAGGTAAAAACATCAATATTTTTTATTACAAGTCTCTTATTATTTACCTTGACCAATCTATAGAGAGTAATAAAGCTAATCATTTAGTTAAATAAATAAGAATTATTTAAACCAAAATTCCCACGAAACATATCTAAAAGATAGTTTTAAGAAGAAAATCTTAGGCCTAAAAAGTAAAAGTGTGTAACGTGAACGTTTGTTCTATTAATCAAGTGGTAGCATCCGGCAGCCCAAAATAATCTAAACATGTGTTTTGTGGTGTCTATCTCATCTTCCCATAAGTTGAAAAAGTCTATAGTTTAAGTTTAATTATAGGGTAAGGAAAAAGATATTAACGTTTGGTGCAGCTTTCACTTATTTATCATGACTTTTGATCTTAAATTTAATTACAACTTGTCAAGGACAATTTGATCATAAATGTAACAATTTGAACCTTATCTTGAGACCCATAACTTCTAAAAAAACTAGTAAAAATTACGTATGCATATTTATTAACATTCTTAATAACCCAAATATGTGGCGTCAGATTGGTGTAAAGGTTTTGTATTTATTTGTTGTTGTTCCGCTTTATTTTACCGTTTTATCGATTATGATCATAATATATATATATATATATATATATATATATAAGTGTGATTGGTAACTTAAAAATAATAATAAAAATTTAGTAAAAATAAAAAATGGTAAATAATATAAAAAAAATTATAAATAATAAAAAATAACAGTAAAAAATAGCAGTAAAAAAATAGTGTTTTCGATACGGTTAATTCTAAATACTTTTGTGATTGATAACTATTAAAACAATAAAAAACTTAAATCGTTATGGTACTGATTACCAATTAGAATAAATATCTTTTAATCGCAGTAAAGAATTAATTACCAATTACACCCATGTTTTTTTGCAAATGCAACAAATCTATTCATTAAATGTTTCTTATCACCAGCGCCATCTGTCCTACCCATTTTCTTGGTAGCTTTAAATTGAATTCGTTATACATTTTATCAGTGTCTTTGGAAAATCTGGACCCCCTTATCTGTTTAGGTTGCGTGAGCTCGATGAAACACACTCTTAATTCTTAAAACATTTTTTCTCAAGACTTATTACAGCTAATACCTGGAACATTACTCGAAAATTAAAATTAGCCAATTAGGCACACCATTTAGAAAATCACAGCCGATTTTTTAGATGTTTTATCTGATGAATATTAATGCAGCATGCATGGACGGTCACGAGTCTATATTATCAACTATCATCGGTTTAAATAAGAAGTTGTTTTTATAACATGCACGTGGACGCACGTAACCACATGAATATATATAATTAAAATAAGTATAAGACAAATACATCATTCAAATTAAATCCATAGCAACTGGATGAATCCAAATATGGCTGCGAAAAACTAAAGATCCGATGAGATATACCACCATATAATATTTAGCATGCATATGAAGACTCTTTCTAATTATATTAAAACTTTTGTTTTATGCCACATTATTTATTTAGTTTTTTATAAAATATATGCCACAACTTTTGCATGTATTAAGATAATACAGTATGATGATTTGAGAAATACTATAGATTATGTTAAGTTAAGGTTTTAATTTGTTTGTTTGTTAATGATATTAAATTAAGGTTTCTCTTGTTGCTTTTATAGTTTTACAGTTTAATAACTCTTACGCGGATACGATGCCACGACAATGACGGAGGACTCATGTATTCGGGTAGATTCTTTTAAAGCAAAAATAAAAACTTAAGCTGTCACCCCTACAATATTATTATCAAATATGTTGTTGATGTTGTTATCTAATTAATACAGCAATATATTAGATTATATATATCAATATCAAAAAAAAATTATTATGATTTAACAAAATATCTTACATTATTATGTACCATTGTACTGTAACACCTAGATTGGGAAAGATATATGGTGGCGGGAAAAGCTTTCAAGAAGGTGAACTAAGTAACGTGTTTACCAATAAAGATTTAATGTGAATAATGTAATAAAAGTTTTTAACAAAAAAAATAAATAAATAATGTATTAAATGTCATTTTCAGTAAAGATTCTTGTAATGATAAAATATATTATAAAAACAATGGATCGGATCTCCATCATAAACAGGTGACACAATAATAAACCTTTCATTATCCACCAACGACAGTTGTGTAAATGTACGTGACTTAAAACCATAAGTAATTAGATGATTTGCAGTATCTAAAAAATTTAATTAAATATGTTTCTACATTTGATTCTTGCTCTATATATTATGGTAATTACAATTATGCTTGAGTTGATGTAAAAAAGAAATATATAAGGTTGGGTTTATATATATGCATTTTTCACCATTTCATCACATTCTCGATATTATCAACACAATGACTTTAATTACTACCATAAAAAAAAAATTAAAGAAAAAAATTATTACAATCATGTTAAAAGAATAAATTATTACAATCATGTAATATTACAATCAGATCATCATAAAAGTTTTTACAATCATGTAATATTACAATCAGATCATCATTTGCCCCCCAAAAAAAAAAAGATCATCATTTACGAAGTCAACTTTTTAAAAGAAATCACAATTTGATTAATTTTTCATGTTCACATATAACCAATTGGATCAATTAAATCTAGTTTATGTAGTATTTTTAGAATTACTTCTCAGAAATATCATATTTTAGGCTAAACCAATTTTTTTAATGAACAATCAATCATTCATCCATACGATGGATCAAACACTTAAAACTTTATTTGTCCATTAATAACATGTTCGTATTACATATTTAATCGATCATTATAGACTTTATAGTGATTAGCTAAGTACGAGAGTTTATTAATATAAAAGGTTATGTCCAAATAATTGGTTCCATAAGGTTGTTTAGTTAATTAGTTGATTAGGCACGTTGATTTCACGTGTTTTAATTACGCAGGGAAGCCGAAGAGAACTTAGCCAATTGTTGAAAATATAAAAATTACCTCCAACAAAAATATTCAATTTATTTTTATATCAAATTAAATTAAATAGTTTGATCAGGCATCGAAGTTAGACAACAGCAAATTCTTATCTTTTATATGTGTACAATTTTTCCATAAGGTTTTGAATGTTTAGTTAAATTAGTTGACCTGGTCAAGTTGACCCGAGACCAAAACCTCCAAGTTAAGCACCATTCCACGATTAGGTACGTTGGTTCCACGTGTTTTAATGACAATACGATTTGCTGCATCTTCTTCGAAGTCGTTTCTTCCATATGTCGCTACTCGTTGATTAATTACGTGGAATTTTAAGGACGAATTAATTATTAGCTATTGGCATTGGCATAGATTAGATCGTTGAATATTAATATATACGACATTATTGGCGTCCGAGACGGCCTTTGCGAATCTTGATGATGGTGATCAATCCATATTAGGATTCTAATATTTCTTGTAAAATAATTCACTTATTTCAATATATAAGTTGTTTTAGATTTTTTATTTTATTTTTTATGTATAATTTATATTAATTTAATAGTTTATAACTATTTATATTATGCCATTTTTTTATTAATTGAATCTTTATAGATAAAAAAAACACTTATTATTTTTTAATTTTTGTACTTTTATCCAAAACATCTAATAAAATGGAACATATTTAGTAATATTTCATACGTCCTATTTTATAAGATGTTTTTGGTTAAAGTACAAATATTAAAAAATATGAAATATTTATTCATTTATAAAATTTTAACCAATAAAAAAATATACTACACAATTCAAATATTTTAGCAAACATTTTATAGTATGTATATGGTATATAGTTCAATAAAAATTTATTTTCAATAAAAAAAGTAGTAGGTAATAAACATGAATATAATAAAGCAGATAGGTAAATAATCCATCTGATGGATCAAAGATTATTACCACATGATTCACATTTATTAACAGTCACATGATTCACATTTATTAACAGTCACAGCTGGCAAGATCATCAGTTCATGACAAAACTGTATCCAACCATATTTTACGGTCTCGGTTCAATTATAAATTCTTTTTTGGCAATGTACAATTACGTATTTAAAAGTGTCGTTTTCCNATTCTAAAACGACACTTATAAAAAAACGGAGGGAGTATTTAAAAGTGTCGTTTTCGGATTTACATATATCGTTCGGTTTTGGTCAATTCTATGAATGTGTATGCGGTCTTTTGTCTACTCAGTATATGGTCTTTCTTCATTTATTTTCAAACCAAATTGAAAACAAAAGAAAATAAATAAAAGTCTAAGAAATTTCTTTGTGAAATTTTATTTCTTAGTGAAAATGATTTATGAAATTTCTTAGAAGTCTTCATTTATTTGAATGTATATACAGTGAAAACATAAATAAAGATAGACAAAATTGGACAAGATTTTTTTTTTTAAACTGTTATAACTAGTTAATGTAGAATATGTATTTGTTCCGGATTTTGAAAATTTATCTAATGGTTGAGTCGCGGTGGCGAGTTTTTTAAAAAATCATTTATTTATAAAATTTTTAGAAAATTTTAAGATATTATAGACTTTACGTTGAGTCACGATGATAATATTTCTTTTTTATGTTAACGGTGATGATGTCGGAAAACGTTGAGTTTGATGGATTTTGATGAATCAATGGAAAAACGGATTGATTATTGGAGATTAAACAAAATTTTGTCCTTAATTGAAGAAAAATATGCATAGCATCCCAAGTGGTTAAATATATTTTATTACCCTTTGTTTCCATTTTATTTATTTTTTATATCACTATATCTCAACTTTATGTAACACATGGACTCTATATAGATTTTATATAGTTAAAATGATACAACTTAAAAATTATGAAACTTTATGGTAACACTGCCTCATTCTTAAACTTCTTCAATTCTCTGTTCTTTTCTCATCTTCTTCATCTTTCATTCTCAAGTATAGATTTATCTCTTTCTCTCTCTTTTTATGATTGGTAATGGGACGAGTCATACACTACTTCTAGTGCAATATGAAAGACATCATTACCCAATGACCAATCTAATTCTCACATATGCTCAGTTTTTGTGTTGTAGGAGAGGTAGTGCGTCGAACATACTTCATTATGGCTCTTGGAGAAGATAGATAAATGGATGGTCTTATTCTGACAAGACATCATCCTTAAAATACTTTAAATCTTTTTCTTTTTTTTTTTGTCAAGGAAAATACTTTAAATCTAAGAGCTTTCGCATATCATCTCACGTAGTTGCTTTGTCTATTAAACTATTATTAACAAACTTTTTCTTTCACTTGAGCGTTGAAGAATCCTCGAAAGATATCATACAAATTGATGCAGGAGACGGTTAAGCGTAGTCCATTCTAGTTTACAGGATATTTTCCTATTTAAGTATTTTCTTTTTCCTATTAGAATTCTAGTAGTTTTCCTTATTTCTAAGAATTACCTGTTTTACGTATTAAGCTTTTTCTATACAAAGGACCCTAGGTCATATGTTTTAGAGACAACTTTTATCATTCTTATTAATCAAAGTCTTCGAGTTTTCGAGCTTTATCTTTCTGGTGGATTTCCAGAGCATATTTCTTCAAGTTTGTCGCTTGCAAACTTGATTCTTTAATTCTAGATCCAACGCTTGTTGATCTAGTGCATTCCGACTGCGTCAAGTGGTATCAGAGCAGGTTATCTCCTTCTCTTTTCGAAGCTTGAACATCTATGGGTGATCGACCGTTAACAGAAGCCGACATGGAGGGTTTAAGAGGTGAACTCGTCAATTTAAACACTCAGATGGCGGATCTGTTGACAGCGCTTAACAATCAGTTTGCGGCTTTATCCCAGCAGATTGCTAACGCGATACAAGGAGGAGGATAACAAAGGGGACCAAATCAGATTCAACAAGGCAGAAACAATTAAGGTGTTGTCCAACCAATTCAGGTCCAACAAGGTGAAAACAACTGACAACCTGTTGGAAACAACCGACTGCCTGTTGGGAACAATCGACAACAAGGCA
>OVAQ01002656.1:1864-12004 GCA_900406345.1 Erysimum cheiri | reverse complement strand
ATTTTTGCTTTAAGCATGGAATATCTCCGGGCCGGCACTGGCCATAATAATGTTGGGAGGGAGACTCAACATTAACCAGAATTATAAAGAAGAAAATTTGGCTAAGTCGAAACCGAAATTAACCGAGAACCAAACTGAATTAAATTTATTTTTGGTTAATTTCGATATTTTTCTACCGGTTAAACGATAGATAAATTAACCAACTCGAACCGATGCAAATAACCATAGTCCCAAACCTACTGTATATATTTATTCAACCAGCTAGCTGTGTCCTTCAAGCATTGGAAAATTAACATATAATCTCCAAAATTTGAAGAACTCTTTTTTTTTTTTTTGGACAAAAACGATAACAATACAAGTACAAACCCGAAAACTAACATGTATTATATAGCATATGTTACCACAAAATATTTAGACTTTAGAATCCGGTTCTACTTATAGACCTATTTCGTTATGATTGTTGGAAGAATTGGCTTTTAGTTTGCTCCGATCTATAAAATATAGTCTCATTATTAAAGTAATTTAAATACAGTTTCAGTTTTGGAATATTAGTATATGAATGAAGTTTGAAAAATTAAGTATGATCCAAACCAAGTAATCAACATGATCAGTCCAACTAAAGATGTTCAACGGTCATAAAAACTAGTAAATTTAAAATCAAAGTTGGTTTTTTTAATTTCTTTTTTTTTTTAATTAACCGCAGTCCAATTTAAGGATCGTGTTATTTTTGTCGACCGACATTGATCCATATGGCTCGGCATATAATTATCTCGTTAAAACAAAAATCATTTAAAAAAAAAAATTAAAATGGAAAATTAAGTCATTAAAAGTAAACAATAAATACATCTGACCGTTGGAATATTTCTAACGGTAAAAAAAAAAAAAAGTAAATGTAAAATCAAAAATAATCACGTGATTAGTAACACTCATTCATCTTTCTTTGTGGCCAAGTTCTCCCTTTTTCAGATTTTCAAAATTTAGAAACACCTCTCTCTCTCTAATTGTGCTGATGCTAATACGACGTCAACCACTTCATGTTCCTCGGAGTAGCTAGTCTCGATTTCACGGTTAGAACTCTGCATTCTTCTCTCTCTGTCTTTCGGATTTACTTGTGCATAGATTTTGTTATTGAACAAAACCTTTTTTATGTTTTTTTGATTAAAAAACCCTAAATCATTATCTCTATCCTTGCGCGTGATCCAAATTCTATTTTGACATAATGTCCCACATCGGAAGTTGGAAGGGATCCTAAGTAATATATAAGGGATATTGCCAATTGGTTTGGAGTTGGAAGCCCATAGAACTTAATATGGTATCAGAGCCCGATCCACACATATCCAACCCGATCCGACCCAAAGTTGGTCCAATCATCGACAAAGCCCAAAATTGATGTCGTCGATCTAAGCCCGAACATTCCGAGATTAATGGCCAAAGAGCCATCATCTCGAGGGGGCGTACTCATAGAACTTAATAGATTCTGTTTTGATCGGAGGATTCCATGGAACGTATCATCGGCGGCAAGTACAAGCTCCGACGTAAGATCGGTGGTGGTTCTTTCGGAGAGATTTTTTCTTGGTGTGTATTGACGTCTTCTGTTTGTTGTTGTTATGATCGTAAGTTTCAATTTATTAGCTATGAGACGAATCCATTCTGGAGATTTTGATTTGAAATCGGCTCTGTTTCAAATTTTAATCATGTTCCTTGGTTCGTCTGGGTTTTTGAATTGATACACTGAATTGTTATTTTCTGAATTGATTATTTGATTTGAGATCTGCTCTGTTTTAATCTTTGATCATGTGAATTGTTATTCTCTGAATTGATATTTTGATTTGAGATCTGCTCATCATGTTGTAGGCTCTTTCAAGTTACATGGTTGACAAAGTGTGTACTGGTCTTATCCTTCTCATACTCGTTTTATTTGCATAGTTTGGTTTCTCATCTATAAATCCTCATGGCTATAAGCAAGTCGTCTAAGTCAGCTCAGCTTGTTTTGTTTCTTAGAATTAGAGGAAAGAAAGATCTCTGTCATGTGATATGGATTTATGTGTCTAGTGACTGCGTTTTTTTATTTGCCTTGTCTATGTGTCCATTGCATTACCACTTTATGATGGACTCTTGTTATTGCCATACTTTTATTATGTTAAGCATTTGATTTCTACTCGTTTTCCAGATTTGATGATGCCTTGGAAGTTTTGGGTAATGACACACCTGAAACGATACTCAAGAAGAGACAGTTGAACAAGTCCATTCGCGGTACTCATGATCAGCTTGGGAACCGCTTATACAGTTAATAACATACAAAATCTTAATAATAATTTGATACTGATTAATGTTATCATGCACTGATAAGTTTCAGTTATCAGGTTTCTCTAATTGACTTTGGACTTGGCAAAATATATTGTGATGCCAACACCAACCGCCACATCCCCTACAGGTATATTCTTCACTCAAGACCCCCAAATTTTTTTTTTCAGTTTCTTCGTCCTTACGTCATCGTAGTTCTTGAACACTTCGTTACCTCTAAGGATAGTTTTGATTCTTATTTCAATCTGGAATCATGTTTATGGATATCTCATAGTATTTGTCTTTAAGTTTATATTTGCCAGATCATTTTGAGAATTAAAGTGTTTACAGATATGTGCAGACTTTGTTTTTTTTTGCTTAAAAAGGAAACATTTTGTTTGTGTTGACAAAAAGAGAATTTTTTTTTTTTTCAAATCTAATAATAAATCTCTTACTGCTGATTTAGTTTGAGTATAGAACTTAAATTGATTAATTGATCTTCTTAAAATTGCAGACGAATGTCGTTACAAGGGCCAAACTACCTCGTCAGAATTTTTGGTAACGAGTCGATTTTTAATGTTTGAGCTCCGTTCGCTTTAAGGTTAGTCTCTCTTTTTAATTCGAATAAATATGTGTTAGTGTTATTAACTAAAATTTTATACAAGTTTCTAAATTAATTTGAAAATAATTTTTTTCACTCATTTACACTAAACCGCAAATTTTTTTAAGACTTTATTACTTAAATTTAAAAAATCATAAAAACTAACTGAAAAATGATATTATTGTCAGATTAAATATATGGAACTAAGTAAATTGTATAATAGTGAAAACAGACAGAGTTTGACATCCCGTCTTTTGATCGTTAGCGATGAGGTTGTTCGACTTGTTTTCACTGTTTTACGAAACACTCGGTTTCTAAATTGATTTGACAATAAAAAAATTTCGCTCATCCACACAAAATTCACAAAAAATTTAAGACTTTTTTTTACGTAAAACAAAACTAATTGAAAAATGATATTATTGTCAGATTAAATATATATAACTAAGTGAATTGTATAATAGTGAAAACAGACAGAGCTTGACATCCCGTCTTTTGATCGTTAGTGATGAGCTTGTTCGACTTGTTTTCACTTGGTTTCTAAATTGATCTGACAATAAAAAAATTTCGCTCATCCACACAAAATTCACAAAAATTTTAAGACTTTTTTTTACGTAAAACAAAACTATTGAAAAATGATATTGTTGTCAGATTAAGTATATGGAACTAAGTAAATTGTATAATAGTGAGAACAGACAGAGCTTGACATCCTGTCTTTTGATCGTTAGTGATGAGCATGTTCGACTTATTTTCATTGTTTTACGAAACACTCGGTTTTTAAATTAATTTGACAATAAAAAATTTCCACTCATCCACACAAAATTTATAAAAAAATTTAAGACTTTTTTTACGTAAAACAAAACTAATTGAAAAATGATATTGTTGTCAGATTAAGTATATGGAACTAAGTGAATTGTAAAATAGTGAAAACAGACAAAATTTGACATCCCGTCTTTTGATCATTAGCGGTGAGCATGTTCGACTTGTTTTTCACTATTTACGAATCGCTCATTTTTAGATTAATTTGACAATAATATATTAAAAGAACGCATTTTTCAGTTATTATTATATAGGTTAAAATAAAATAAAATAAAAAACAAAAAGACAAAAGGATCAATTATAGGATGGGCTTTAGGGTGGCCCATATAGTAGATGGGGTCAAAAACAGGCCTTAAACCCCACAGGATGGATGCGAGCATTCTATAAACACCACTGAGTTGGATTTCTAAAGATAAGAGCAGCGACCAATCAGACCACGAGAAGCGTCCACGTGTCACTTAGCGGAATCTTGTTTAGTAAAAAAGCGCAGCAGCAAAAAAATGGAGTAATAGAGAAGAAGACGGGAAGTAGGCAGAAGAAGAAGAAGAAAAAGTTCAAATTCTCGGCGTGCTTCGATGGCGATATCAGTAGCAGCTTCTTCCTCCGTGGCGGTTATAGTTCCACGTGTCCCCGCCGTCTCCACCCGCTGCTCCGCCGTCCCTTACCTTCCTCCTCGCTCCTTTGGCCGATCCTCTGTCACTATTCCGTTGAAGCTAGTTTCAGGTAACCAATTCATTTTCCCCAATTTCCCTTTCTGGGTTCGAGAAATTGCCTGAATATTCCGGTCCGGAATTGAAGTTTTACTGTTTTAGCGATGCGGTGGTTTGGTTAGTGGTTGAAATTTACAAATTCAGGTCGATTGACCCGGTTTAATGAATCCGGTTTGGATGGTGAAAACCGAAATTGGTGGTTTATAAATTAAACCATTGGATTCTCCGGTTCAATTGCAGGAAATGGTTTGCAGAAGTTTGAATTGTTGAAGACGAGAGCTTCTTCAGACGAGACATCCATTGACACCAACGAACTCATCACAGACTTGAAGGAAAAGGTGAGCCATTTATCGAAGAATAAACCGAGTTAGCTTGACTTTGTGTTATGGTCTTTTGATTGGTGGTTTTTGGTGCAGTGGGATGGTCTTGAGAACAAGTCGACTGTACTTCTATACGGAGGAGGAGCCATTGTTGCTGTTTGGTTATCTTCCATTGTTGTTGGTGCCATCAACTCTGTTCCTCTGGTAACAATCTTTGAATAACCCTTTTGAGATAATTAGAGGATCTGTAACGGGTTTGACTTGAATGATGATGATGTTTGTGTTTCTATTGTGTTTGTAGCTTCCGAAAGTAATGGAACTTGTCGGTCTCGGCTACACAGGATGGTTTGTCTACAGATACCTTCTCTTCAAGGTAAGACAAATTATACTCTCTTTTTTTATATAGAATTCTTATAACCCTATAAAGTTAATGATCTGATACGAAATGATCACCTTGTTTCAGTCAAGCAGAAAGGAATTGGCTGAGGATATTGATTCCTTGAAGAAGAAGATCGCAGGAAGCGAATAGATTCGTTTTAAAATAAAACAGCTTTCTTTGTGGGTTTTCCTGTCATATCTTTATTATACAATGTCTCTGCTTTAACATTGTATCTGTTGCATCTGAAACTATTATCTTAGATCTACGGCATCCAAATCAATTAGTTTCAGGAGGCACATACTCAAAAGTCAAAGATGATCAAAACATGCATGAAAATAATATATACATGATACATCATATGCAAATGTAGAATATCATGGTTGCTTCAAATGCACGTAACCTAAAACAGGGCTTTTGTTTTTTCCAATCCCATTAAACCAATAGAAAAAGGCTGCAGTTACAAGAGTCAAGAAAATATGGTTGGTTCTAAAGGCGGATGGAGAGCTCGGCTCGGAGATGAAGAACGTCATTGATGAAGTAAGGACAATCCTTACCTATGAACATTTCCCATGGTCTAGTAAACAAGTTTCTGCATCCAACAGCTTTACCTGCGGTGAACTTGTAGTTTCCTTTAAATTTTTCGGCAAACTCCTTCGTTGGCATCGACCTTGCTGAAAAATTGTAGTCCACAGTCAGACTCACCGTCCCTTTTCCTTCCGTCCCAAGAAACAATCCGAAGCTGTGGCAAAAATTTAGCTGATCCATGTTGTGGTGAGCTGAGAGACAGAACCCTTGTCCTCCTAAGTGAAACGTTTGAGAATATATCCGATCTGATGGATGTAGGGCCTCACATTCTTTGCGTTTTAAGTCTAAGTAAACGATGCATTGATGCCGAGGGGCCTCGAACTCCACAACTTTGATGGGTCTGTATTTGTAAGACCGTCCAACAAACGAATGGTTGATTGAGGCGGGTTGTTCGGGGGCTAGAACGCGTCGGTGGTCCAACGACTCTGCTTTGAAGAAGAGAGCTTCAAGGACTAGTTTTGATGCGACAGAAGGTCTAAAGTCGTTTGAGGCCAAGATTTTCTTGAGTCTGCGACATGTCATGTGAGGGAAACGGATGTAGCGAGCTAGATGGGAGCCTAGTATTTCTTGACGTTCTTCTAGAACCGAGTAATGTGTTTTTGCCCATTTCAAAACAACTTCGTATAGAATGTCTTCAGATGGGATCTGTAGATCGTCACTCGCTAGTATTGCCTCGATACCTACTAATGGTAAAGCCATCACCTCCTCTACTAGACACCTATCAAAACGATCAAAATGAGAGAATGGAACTTTTTTTTTTATGCTTTGAAAGTTTGATGGATGAAAGAGACCTACTTGGTTATATCCTTGTAGCGAGAAGCAATGAATTGCCTTGCAGCAATTGTTAAAGGCTTTACTGAATCAGCCGTTTGCAAACTCGAAGGAAGGTCAAGAACAAGCAATGCAGAATCTAATGTCATAGGCATATCTAGCAACAAACGGCTGCAATACTTCATACAGGAAGCAACCTCAAACTTGTCGGCCGCCATTAGAACATCGAGCAAAGAAGAGGCCGTTGTGACTGTTAGTAAATTGCTATACATGAAATATAAGAGCTCCATTACAGCAGCTTCCTCTACAATTTGCAAAACTCTCCCAAAATTACTTTCACAAATATTATCACCAAAAAGAAGGAGAAAGTTATTCTTAACCCACTATTCAATAACAATACCTGAAACATCTATCTTCAAGCTCATATGTTTTTGCTCTGACTCAAGCATTCCATTAGAGAATAGCTGTAAAACAACACAAACTAGAATGAACTGTCTCTAGGATTATACAAATACAACTAATATCTTCTGAATAATATGGTTATAATTGAGTAAGCTAATTACACCTTGTAGAAAAATGGGCTTTTGGATGCCAGAATCGCAGAGCTTATATGTAATTCTTTAACTCTGATAATTGAAGCACCCTTATTATTAAGCCCCCAATTATAATACTCAATTTCGTCTTCACCACCTGCAATTTCTAATTGAATCATCAGATTTTTTTTAGAAAGAAGTAATCACATGCAAAGATGGAAAACATATTACCTGATTGTGATACTCGTTCATCAGTTATTACCATTGTTTCTCCATGTTTGTTGTTGTCATTCTCATAATTCGTTTCACACCAGTTCTTAGCAACTAAAAGATCAAAATTGCATAATTTAAAAAACCAATCACCGAAAATTAACAAAATTCCAAATATTTTATATATTAATGTCAGAAGAAAAATTAACCATGGGGATGATTTTGGGAATCATCTCTCCTGCGTTTGCGATCCTTAGCCAAATCGACGTTACTAGAACAGCTAACCTCACAAGTGATCTCGATCCGAAGAAGACGGTCGGAAAATTTAACGTTGTTGAAAGCGAACCCAAAATCCCCACCGGAGAAAGAGGGATCTGAATTCTCCATAGCAAATCTTAATTTGGTTATCACTAAGCTAAGAGCTGGAGGAGCAGAGGAGGAAGAGATTTATCAAAAGGGTTTGCAATTTATCTATCATAGATAGTCCTCAAATTACCTCAAAAAGAGAAAAGAAAAAAAGCATAGTCCTAAATTGGCTATATATATATGACTTGCCAAACAAAACAAAACAAAAAGGGACAAAAGAAACGAGAAAAAAAGAAACTGAACAATTATTCAACGTTTCCTTCGCGCGTCCATCGTAATCTCATTAATATTTACTAGCTTAGAAATAATCTCATTAATATTTACCTAATATACTACAAAATACCATTATATCTTAACTACAGAAAACAAACAATTACTACAACTAATACATAGTAGTATAGTACTAAAATATTGATATAGCGCGCGATATTTGGATACAAATTTTTTTTTTTTATAATTTCTTTTTACTGATTAATTAAATTATTATTATTTTTTTTTTCAATAGATACATAGTCATTTATGTAAAATTTTAAAAATTTATGACATAATTAATAAAGTTAATTTTTTTTTGTATTTACGTTATTTTTGGCATATGGTAATTATAGATTTTAAAAAGACAATTTATCCGGATTTCCCGCGAAAAATCTAGCTAATATTATCTACAATCTCTTGTATTAGTACTATATGATAAAAGTAAAGTTTTGTTGACAAAATAAATAAATTACCATTGAAGTTTGGTCAATTTAAAAAAAAAAAAAGATATGTAGTATAATAATTATTATAGCTTGCTAAATATATATGAGAATAGTTCTTCTTTATAAACGTTTAATTTTAGAGTTTTATAGAATTGAACTGGTATGTTTTTCTTTCTTTTTGTGTTAATTTGAACTGGTATGTTGCCAATTCTTTAGTTAATATTAATATTCCTTTAATATATGTTTAACAAACATAGTAACCTAATTAATAGGAAAAAAAATCCATGTTTTTCTTTACATATTGTTGATTGATCAACGATGAAAGAAGAAAAAAGAGGTTTTTTTGGACAACAAACACCAACTTGGGTCGTAAGAAGAGGCTCTTAACACTCTAATGATTCCACTTGGAAATTAAACTGTAATTATAATAACAAACATCAGCGATTAGATTTAGAGAGAGATATCGTCGTCGTGAGGTAAGAAGATGTTGGAGACGAAGTCTTGGAATCGAGAAGAGTAGATCTTAGGATGGACGGTCGAGATTGAGTTTGAGTTATGTTGGATGGACTTGTAACAATGTTCTATGCGTTTCTTCATACCATAGTCTTGAAATGTGTCTACGATCCCTAAGTACAAAACAACATCGTACCATTCTTCTTCTCCCGTTTCTCCGTTCACTCGCCGTGCTCTCGCCGGAATCTTCATCCCAAAATTGATACTTGAGCTGCTGGAACAGGAAAATTTATATCATCTTTTTGTCTATTTCAAAGTGAAATTTCTAACCAAGTTAATTATGGTTTATTTACCTATTGAGAAAGAGGTCATTGAGTGTTGCNGCTCTCGCCGGAATCTTCATCCCAAAATTGATACTTGAGCTGCTGGAACAGGAAAATTTATATCATCTTTTTGTCTATTTCAAAGTGAAATTTCTAACCAAGTTAATTATGGTTTATTTACCTATTGAGAAAGAGGTCATTGAGTGTTGCTCCTAATTTGCTTTTTCTGTTTATCTGAATTGTTTCTGAGCTTGTTCCATTGCTTGTCACTGATTTTTCGCTTTCTACTGAATCTGTTATGAATTAAACTATTGTTTTTCTTCTTCTTTTTTGTTTAAGTACTTTTGATTAAACAAATAGAAGAGTACATTGTTACAAAGATTTACCTTTATCAGGAGAGGATGAATACTTTGTTTCAGAAGTTCTGTCTGGAGAATTAGCAGCCGTCTTCATCGACTTTGTGCTATCGCTTTTGAACGAGCCTGAAAAGTTAATCGATAGACATATATTTTATGTTGTAGTCTTGCTATATCACACAAAACAGAGGTAAAAGAATATTGGTGAAGATTATTACATGGAGGTGTGAAGCTACCGTAAACCGGGTCTACTCCATCAAGTGAACCTGTTAAGAGTGATTGTTATGATCGATAAGTTCGACATTGATACTCATACACTTTACACTACTAAGAAGAGAGATAAAGAGGAAACATTACCTTCACATGACCCTTTTGATTGTAAACCAACCAATAAGCTATAATCCATTATACCTTCTTCTTCCAAAAGCTCACAATCAAGCTTTGTTTGCCTATAATGACATGACCCTTTGTGTTTGAGCATTTGAGTCATAAATTGTTGAGTAGAATCAAGATGGTACAAAGAAAGAGAGAGAGATATGTACTTGATGATGCGTTGTCTCGCCAATGGATTAACATAGAAACAGAAATCGAGATCACTATCCTTCAATACAGTGGTGTTTCTGACTTCAATTTTCTTGTTGGTTCGGCCTTTCGGAGAACCTTTTAGATCATAGAGCTTGTTCATCATGACCGTCGAATGTAGCATGTTTGACATGACAGCAAAATATGTCTGTATGCA
>OVAQ01002655.1:0-12009 GCA_900406345.1 Erysimum cheiri | reverse complement strand
GAAGTCGGTTGTTGTGTTTTGGGCTGTGACGTGGCTTATTGTTATTGGAATAGAATATTTGAGTATTGAATAATTATTTCATTTGTCTTTCTCTCTCATCTCTCTCTCCGCCTGACCCAATCTTTCTTCTCTCTCTTAAATAAAATTTACAATAAAAATATTGTAAGATGTATTTAACACCGATACTCATGCCCTAACTATCTTCAATAACAAGCGCAAGATAAGGATTACTTCCGGAAAAAGACTCTACATGAACACAAATTCTGTCAAAGTTTCTTTTGAAAAAGCACACAAGCGGAACATTCAAAATTTTACAGGAAGAGAGAAAACTATTTCTTTTCTTTTCATTACTTGGGCTGTACACAGACATGGAAATGTTTATATTCGTACAAATCATAAGCTAAGCTAAAAAAAAAAACCCATTTTTGGGGACTAAAGAGGGGATACAAATTCTATCTTACAACTCAGCTCTCAATCATTGGGAGCTACTATACCTTCCTCTGCTTCTGTTAACTGATCACCATAATCTTCCAACAAGTAATCACAAATCTCCAGCAACTGATCTGCCAACGGCGGTATCCCTGGGTTACGCCCGTCGTTGTAAGCATGAGCATTATATTTGATCTGCCAGACGTCGTGTCTAAACTCATCTCGGTGTCTGTACTGTATCTTCCGTACCTTATCCCGTATTGCTGAGAGATCCATCGGGCGTTTCACAAAATTAAGATAGTCTGGAGCCTCCTTCTTGGAGACCGGTTTTAAGAAGAGGCGTGACACTTCTTCTTTATGTCTTAAAGTGTCTACTATGGTTTCCAAGATATTTGCTAGGCCAACCTGTGGGTAAATGAATAGAGGAGAGGAAACAAAGATTAGTTTTATAGAGCTCATAGGATCGTGTATCAGTTGATTTCATCCATTTTTTTCGAACTTAAATTTCAAAATCTCTCTTCATTTCTGGCAAGACAAGAAACCTCATATGTGATGNGCTCATAGGATCGTGTATCAGTTGATTTCATCCATTTTTTTCAAACTTAAATTTCAAAATCTCTCTTCATTTCTGGCAAGACAAGAAACCTCATATGTGATGGACAATTTCAGCAATGGCAATGATATGTAAACACATGAAACCATGCTTTGCGGTTATAGAGCAATAATATAAAAGTGAGAAAAAGTAAATATGGAAGTAAACAGAATTTTACCTCTCCTTTTTTGCGTCGTTTTGGTTGAGGCGCATACTCTGCACCATCTCTTTCAAAGTCGGAGACATACCGGCTTCTGTTACGCCCTCTTTCTGACAATCTTCTATCGTTTCTTCGAGGAGGATATTCTTCTAGATACCCTTCCATTAATTCAGGTTGCAGTTTCGTTTTCTTCTTTTTCTTCCTAGCCTTTTGTCGTTCCTCTTCTTCCCTCTCACTCCGTATTACCTCTTCGTATCTTCTGATCTCAGCTATCTCATTGGGTTCTTCTGATACAGTCATATCATCATAATCTCTTCTGGCCATTACTTCCCTATGTCTTCCCGTACTTATCTCCTCTTCTTCCCACCAAACTCTATCCTCTTTTGGTCTCCGCTCTTGTGAGTTCTCTGACAATCTGAAGCTCTGCTGCCTCTGGTAACCCGCCAGTTCTGCCATTCTTTTTGTTTTCCGGGACTCAAACCGTGGACTCTCTTCAAGACTACTCATGTCATGATCATTTATCTCTTTCGAACGTTTTATGACAAGTTTCTTCTGAGGCTGTTCTCTTTCTGTCGGCGGTCTTATCACGAGATGAGGCCTACGAGATTCAGCTTGATCTGTGTCCATGCTTAATGACGGCCGCGGAATAGAAATAGTGTGCCTGCTTGAGGCTGCCTGATTTCTTTCAGTACTAGACAAGGGTTGTCCAGAAACAGAAGGCTTGTGCGATCCACTCTCCCCTCTCTCTCTACTAAATGTAGGCATCAACGGATGCAAAGGTCTGTCAGATTCAACCTTTGATTCTGTAGGTTTTGCCTTACTTGAAATTTTCAGTTTGCTGAACCTAGATGTGGACTTAGTCCCAGTGTCTATGTCCGACACTGTTGTTTGCTCAGAAGTTCCTGGAGCTTCTAAAACAGGTTTATCTGACAACTCTCCAGCAGGGACACCATATCTAAACTTCATAGGGAGACCCCCAGTTTTGGAAGTTGAATTATCTCCCTTCGTTG
This sequence comes from Erysimum cheiri, assembly GCA_900406345.1. Lineage (NCBI taxonomy): Eukaryota > Viridiplantae > Streptophyta > Magnoliopsida > Brassicales > Brassicaceae > Erysimum > Erysimum cheiri. Next base: position 9,818 of record OVAQ01002655.1, on the reverse strand, counting down.
CTTCATCTACAGAAGCTTTCATTGCATTTTTTGCCGCCTTGCTGTTCTTAACAGGTTTCAGCTTGGCCTGACCTGATAGTTCTGAAGAACTTGGTTTTCCGGCAGACTTCTCCATATCTATGCCTTCAGGTTGTGATTCTGTATTTTCTCTGTATCTTGGGCAGTGTTTATTGGTTCTCATGTGTCCATGCTGGCCATGAAGATAATATCAAACGCTTTTCTCTAAGAAGCAAGTTTAGATTTATAATCTAGTATAATAAGTAACTATACCTGACCACAGGCTCCACAAACAAAGTTCTCTCTCGCCGATTTCTTTTCCTTGAATACCTAGTTTATACAGAGAGAACAGACAACACCTCAGACTGACCATAAAAGTATTAGAATAAGCTTAATTTTATACGTGTTGTACTGATTTGATTATACCTTTAGGTTTTCGTTCAGTATTTTGACCTTCCTCAGCTGGCCCAAAGAACCGCTGCTCTCTTTTACCTGTTTACCTTTGGGGGTCTTTATAATAGGGCTATCAACCTGCCAATGAAGAGAATACAACATACGAGTTGATAAACATATGCAAGACATCATAGTTTGACAGTAATTGGAGATGGCAAGAGCTAAAGGGTTTAAAAACTTTTCAAACTTGTACTGACATTTCTGGTGTCTTTGACGGTGCTCTCATTTACTAAGAAAGATGCGTCAGATTGGATGTCAATAGGTTTCTTGTCAATGGCATTGGCCCTTCTTAGAGGTTCAACAATCTGAAAACCTATATTGGGCCGTGGAGGAGGAAAGGATCCCATTCCCTCTCCCACACCTTTCATCTTCTTCTTTTTCTTCTTCTGATCCTCATCTAAATAAGCATCACCAGTCAGTGATTCATTGACAAAAGAACCTTTAGCTAATGGGACAAATGCTTGGTTGAAAGCACGTACCTTGCATCAGCAATCGGCATAACTCCGCATATTCAGTAGCTTCATCTTCAATTTCTTCGTCTGTCTCAACTTGAGATGGCCGCCGTCTCATCTTGAGACCCTTAACTCCATCCAACTTGTCATTCTTAGACATATTAGATTCTTCCCCCTCCCCACCTTCCTCAGCATCAAGTAGATTTTCCAGATCACCGGCAAAGGAGTCCAAGTCACTGTTCGCCTCATTTTCACTTTCATTCTCGTCACCATCAAAAGCTGAAAGGGACAAAAGCTGCCTATCCCAAATCTCCTGACACTTTTCTCGGGCCTGCTGTTGCATCTGCAGGAAAGACATTCTCTGGCCACGAGCATACTTGCCTATGGTTGTAGGGTCGACTTTAACACCGGATGCAGCCTGCTCACTTGATAGCTTCCGTATCATAGCTATACGGTGCCATCGAGTTTGCTTGGCAATTATCTCATCTGGGACATTAAACTTGAGAAGAACCTACAAAGATAACAGCCAAACCATATATTAATTCAAAATTTTTGATGGGATTTACTTTAGTAATAGTCTACAAGAAATGAGCAACCTGTAAGTTTAGTATCAAATTCTGGGTGGCAATTCAATATTTTGAGCTGGGAAACAAAGATGTGTACCTCTCGAGCTGCTTCCATGCTTAATCTGCGAAGATCAGCATCCGTACCAGTGACGGTTGGGGCTCCCCGGCCGGCTGCTGCCTTTTTCTTCATATGCCCGGCTGCAGCTGGTGCTTTTGGTGCAGCTCTGACGTAGCTGAATCCTAGACCCCGTCCAGAGGGATCGCCAACCCCAGTAATTTCCAAACGCTCTATATTTGCCCTGTCCTACTCATAGCAGCAAATGAAAATCAGTTATGTGAGTATCAAACCAGCCAAGTAACAAGAGCATGAGCGATGACTGATCGGAAGTATCAAATCAACTTCCAATGACATGATTCATAAAGGCTCTTAACAAAACTAGAGAAGATAGAGCTGAAATAGATTCTAGTCTTGTTTGCAAAAGTTCTGGTAGTGTATGACTTGTATCTATAAAAGAGAACTGAGAATAACCACGCCTTTTACTGTTTAGCTGATTAGGGATGACTAATCCTAAGTTCCCAACATAACTTACAGAAAAAAACTCACTGGCTAGGTAACTCCCAAATATAGATAAGTGATGCTCACCTGATTTGTACACGCAACAAAATTACTGCTCAGATTCCATGGAGTAATCTGCAACTCCCTCTCAATATGTGATGCAGCAGCAAGAGCAATAGCTTCGTCTGGGAGCTGAGCCAATGCAGTTGATATGCTGGCAGGCAATGTAAACCGGGTGATCCCTAAATGTTTGAGCCGGTACAGCCCAGCTAGCATACTCTCATAGGAACACACCTAGGCCAACAAAATATAGAATACCATGCCTCTTAAAGAGTATATTTCCAGTAATTGTTCTCAAAAGCTCATTTAATGCAACTTTGGAAAGTGGAGAACAGATGGGTGTAAGGTGAAACTTACATGCTCTGGTGCCACCAGCTTTTTCAGCTCATTCTCAGTTGGATCTTGAAAGTCACTTTTTTTGAACCAACAAGGCTGGCCATTTTTATCCCTCTGCATTTTGTACGTTCATGCAAGAGGTCAGTATAATACAGACGCAATAAGAAAAAAAAGAGAGAAAACGCAAGTGTGCAGCTCTCGATGCTGCTTATGCCAAAGTGAGAATTTTATGAGATACCTTCAAAACAGCACAACCTTTCATGTTCCTCTTGATGATTGCATCTGTCAAGTTAGAAAATAAGAAAGACAGCTCATCTGCAGCAATTGAGTGGCGCTCACCACGCTTCAAAAATTCTCGGTACACATAAACCAACATCCTGTTCACCAAATAAGTCTGTAGATTCTTTGATCCAGGAGACATTACTTCCATGCGAGGTTCCTGGAAAAATATAATCTTAGCACGCAGGTTTTATGAAACTAGAGCAAAATTGGCAGCTTGCCACAATTAAGTAAAATGCAGGTGAAAGTTATAATCAGACTCTTGTGGCTTAAAACACAACTGAAATGAGCATCTCACATCTCTCTGATTACTGGAGTATCTTCCCAAACAATATCTATTTATTCTAGATCTGTGAGCTTACTATACCCTTCCATCACTTATCCTAAACTTTTGCTAGGACACCAACGCCAAAATACCAAAGTTAAAAGTGATAACGCAAAAGATTAATTTACTTTGCTCAGGATAGAACTCCATTGTTACGCTACTAAGTCACAAGCATGGAATTTCTAGATTCAATCTTGATTGTGTGTGTGTGTGTGGGTGAGTGTATATATATATATATAGAGTTACTCCTTCCCCGGACAGAAATTTTAAGTGATAAATCTTGTGAAAGGCAAACCTGTTGTCCGACAACAACTATCTTGTCAATACGCCTTAGAGAGAGCTTTCCTTTAGGAGACCGGACCAACAAATAATCTGTTGATTGTAATCTCTGGGGAAAAACAGGTGCTTTATACATGTTTGTTTCAACAGATGACTGACTGCAACCAGCATGTATCTCCCCAAGGAAAGGGGATTTGTCCCCAGGTTCTAGAATCATCACATTCCCTAAGGTGTCACTTTGATTGCGCAGCAAGTTGCCATGTTGGTCCTCTGGGGATGACTTCTGATAATATGTGCACAAATTTGCACCCATTCCTGCATTACTAAGCATCAGCGGCCTCTCCTCGCAATACCTACAGAGATCAATGAAAAGAAAAAGGGACTTCCAATAAAATAACCGCAAAAGCCACAAAGTAGCATGCATAAAGTAACAAAACAAAAGTTCCCAATTTGACAGGTAAGTCTCATATAGAATTTTGTCTTACTCCAACAAGAAAACATGGCCATCTTTAGTAGACAGGTCAGATTTCTTCTTGAATGCTCCAGGAGGTCTCAAAGATTTATTTTCACCAGGCAGCTTCTGTGCCCATGGCCACAGATGTACTTTGGTACGTACAAGATGAACCAAGGAATTTGGTTGAACATTTTGTACAGCAAGAGTCTTTTCATCCTCAAGTTCCTTTCCCATATAGAACATCTTCACTGCTTCAGTTTCTTTAAAATCTGCAAAACAATCGTAGCAAGTGAGCTCCAAGATTTGTCAGTGTGAAACCAATAAGATAGTGTGTTCTCCAAATATAATCCATGTCATAATGCAGTAAACAAAAAAGTGAAAGAAAAACAACCTAGCTTTCTAGAAGCCTTGGCTTTTAAAGAAGAGACAGATTCCTCTATGCCAACATGTAGCTTGCTTCCTTTACCCCCCAGGCTCTTAACTACAATCTTCATGGATCCTCGGGTGGGTAACTTCCCTTGCTGCTTGATGGCTAGCTCATTGTCATGTGGATACCATAAAGCTTTGGGCCGGTGAAAATTTGCTATGTCTTTACTGCAACAAGTGAACTCAAAACATTTTAACAGAAATACTAAAAAACACGGATGTAAAAGAAGACATCCAAGAGTGGAAACAGTTTAGAGTCCGCAAAAGAGTGCAAATACAAAATGATATCAAAACACAAGTGCGCACTTACTTGCTCAATTTATTCTTCATTGTCTGCAATTTAATCGCTGGTGCTGAATGAAAAACTCTCAAACTATGAACACCGGATTTATTATTATTTGCTTGCAGCTGCTGAGAGCTTTTCCCATTCATATAAAACTTGTCATTAGAAATATTGAATTGCCACCCAGAATTTGATTCACAGCTTTCCTGAAAGCTTTCATCCTTGGAATTTAAAGACCGGGATACAATCATAGCTCCAGCATGAAGTTGAAGATTTTTGCTTTCCTCGTTATCCAAAATTTCAAAGACCATTTGCTCATCTTGAAGATCAAAAATTAGTTTAGATCTGCTTAACTCTTTATCTGAGTCCCATATTACACTGTCTAACCATGCCTCATCCCCTAAATCCTTCTCTTGCAATACAAGTCTGCTAAAGCGCCCAAGAGCGTCGCTTTCAAGTCGCTTTATATTCTCTACTCTAGCTTCGTCATTTTCACTAATATGATTCTCATCCCACTGGGATTCTAACCTTAGCAGTTGTGGATGATATCTATTGTTGCTAGTGGATTCGTTTGTAGACTGGGAATCTCTTGAGCCAAAAGACTCCAACAGATTGGCAGAAAAAGGCACAAGCATATTATTGTCAGCTTGAACTTCATCTCTAGAGTTCATCACATTCAGGCTTTCTTGTTCAGTCTCAGAATTTGTTCCTTCAACCAGCATACCTTCCAACTGAAGTCCAGATTCGAATCCCTCACCAGAACCACTAATTTCAGGAGAATGTTCCCAAAGAATCCGATGTTCCCATTCATGCTGGTCAAGAGGAGAAACTTCCATTGATAATTGAGACTGGCGCAGAGATGAATTATCATCTATTAAGTCCTGCTTCAACAGTTCACCCATAATACATGAATCCCTTCCTAGCTTGGTATATTCTCGTGATTCTGGTGCAATACCACCCATTGTGCCAGCTTTTACCAGCTGTAAACCCTCTCTAATTGGAAAGGGAACATCCAGCTGAATCAGATCAGCTTGTTTTACATGAGTATCAATCCCACCATGGCTCTTCAGGAGTACCTCCTCATCATCTTCAACAAGCTCAGAAATATCCATAGATTTGTATTTGTCTGTGCGAAAGAAGGCTATGATGTAAGAGTTCCACATGAAGAAGTGAATTACAAACAAAAAGAAAAAAGATGGAATACAGAGACAACTGAAACGATAAGACAAAGGAGAAATGGACAAAAACATAAAGTTGCCTGGAAAAATAAATAGAATGAATCACATCATATTAGAGGCACCAAATACACAGATCGAGTACATGCTTGCCAAAAAGAGACTGAGCAGCAAAAAAGGAATGTTCTCATGGTTTTAACACTTAATGACCTTTAAAATTGAAAGCAAAATACTAGAAAATTTGGAGAAACTTTATTTGATGTTACAGATTTAATAAACCCATGGACAGCACAAAAAAACTCAATAGGGTTTGAGAAGAAACAAAAATAGGAAGAATCCAGATCACATACCTCTACAAGTGATATATCTATTCTCTCTCCTGTCCCTTTTCCGTGGTGGTTCATGGATAGCAAATATCTCAGAGAACTGTAAGATGACCATACCATCTTCCACATACAACGTCGGCAGTGGGGTGGCGCCTTTGTCATCCAATGTAACTTCCAATAACTCATCCACCTCCTCCTGAATGTTTTGATGAGATCACTAACAGAACAAAATCATCCCACAGCAAAAAAAATGTTGTTTGAGACACAATTTCCCTTTATTTTGAGGGGGAAACTGACCTCCTGGACATCTTCTGTGTCCATCTGATCCTCGTCTTCCACGATGCTAGCCTCCTTTTCATACTCCAAGGCCTTGTCTTCCTTTAAAACAACTGCAACGGAAATTGTTTTGTCTTATAATCAGTGACGCAAGAGGCATATAAAAAAATACCATGTGTTCTGATCTCAATTACTTAAAAACACATTAGACTACAGCTTTGCAAGTAATCATTAGCCTGAGCTCAACAAGTATAATTACCGGGAGAATAGCTCACCTNGGCATATAAAAAAATACCATGTGTTCTGATCTCAATTACTTATAAACACATTAGACTACAGCTTTGCAAGTAATCATTAGCCTGAGCTCAACAAGTATAATTACCGGGAGAATAGCTCACCAAAACCATTTTCATGAAATGACAAAGCAAAAGTACACTTTACTATGTGGTAATCGTCTTGTTCAAGAAACAGAAATTAATTTCAAAATGCAAACCTGGATCCCTCTTTTCAGTTTCAAAAGATTTTTCAACTGGCGCATGCTCCTCTTGTTCTTCTTCCTCATCATAATCTTCATCGTCAAACACAGAAGCTCTGGAATTCAAACTCCCCAAAGGAACTGCAGTCGAAAAATACTCCTTTTTTGGCAGTAGATGATCTTCCTCACTAATTACTTGAACTTCGGGCCCATCATACTCTTCATCAATATCCTCATAATCAACAGCATCCTCTGCTTTTCTATCATAATCTACACAACACATCATTACAGTCAATGAAGCTGATGACCAGGATTTGGTAGTGTAAATAGTGTCAGTATGTGACTGCTAAGGACGGGGCTTGTTGCATATTTAAAGACCTCAAATATAACTCGTTAAAATGGTTATATATATATGATTTACACAAGACACTGTATAGAATAACCAATCATAAATAGATTATGACCACAGCCAAAGTAGGAAGAATGAAAGACCATTGTAAAGGAAAAATCCACTGGGAGAAAAGTTCCTAGCAGGTTTCCTAGTAACACCTCCAGTATGGTTTAAAAAAAGGGAAGGATGCAAACTAGAAGTTAAAATGAAAATAAAAACTGCATGAGATAGACGACCCTGACAGACAACATCACCTTGCTCAGCTGGATCACTTGTTGTACGTTCTGATTTTGCCAATAACTGTTGAGTTTAGAAACACCATATTTGGCATCCCAGTACAACAAAAAGCGGATTAAAATCACAGGAAAGACTCGCATTTCACTCGCCTATAAACTTTGAAGAAATAAAATGTCAAAGAGTGCATCGAACGTTACATTTATATCTGGTAGAGATGAACCCAGCTTATCTGCCAATGCAGAAAGATGTTCTTTGGCGTCCTGTAAAATTTAAATGTTAACATTGGCACAGGTGTATACTTGGTGGAGAATTTACAACTCACAATTAATAATGTCTTCAACAAGGTCATCATACTAAGAGAGTAAAATACATTACCTCATCAAGGTAATCAGCATCTAAGTCTCCAGAGTTATCAACATTTCCAAATATAAATCCCAGGTTAAAACCCCTGCTGTTGTCCTCATCATCATCTGCAACGGACATGTAAAATATTGGTGTTCACCAAAAATTAAATCTTGGCTAGCAATGGGGAATGCATGTGGTAATCATCATGAGTATTTAGAAATCACGAGGCGCTTGTTTAATTTATGATTGCATATTAACACTCTTTGGTTCCACAATCATCTAATCATTGGATTCTTCTCGCTATCAGCTTATCAGGCTACAGTTCTTAACCACTATCTAGTGAAACTAATACATCCAAACTCTTTGTCAATTAAGTTCCTACAAACCTATGTCCATGTTCACTCAAAGGCTGCTCCTTTTCTACTTAAAGAAACATCGACAAACTCAATCCGAAATATTCAAAACCGTAGAACAGTCATAAGCTAAACAGGGACATCTCTAGTTTCAGGAATTGTAGTAATCCAACATTCCACAAGTAACAAACCATGTGAACAATGGACCGCAACCAATAAAGAAAGCAACACACTTTAACAAGAGACTGCATATAAATTACCTGAGTAAGTCTCGTTGTGAGAACCCTTGCCGTTGGATTCAGCCATATTAAAAGCTTTAAACACAATGGTGGAAATCGAGAGACGGCAATTCAAGTTCTCTTCTCAGATTCCGAAGCATTAAAACTCAATCGAAACCTTAAACAAAAACAAAAACAAAAATTATAAATTTACAAGCCAACCTAACGGACCTGGGAACAACAGCCAACTTGTTTTATCTGAACCAAACAACAAACTTCATCAAAGCGCTTTAATTTTGCTTTACAAGACAACCAAATCAAAACCCCATTGATCAATTTCTCGAGTTAAGCTGAGTTCCAATTGAATAATTGAGAACAACGAATTCGATACCATTCACTGATTGTTGGTTGGGGTTGGGGTCTTCCTTGAAACCCTAATTGAGGGTATGTTAGTAAGCTTCGTCGAAGAATGTGAAGCAGCTCAATTGGATGAGACGGTACGATATCGGAGAGAAGTTCCGATGTAGCAAAATCTCAAATCGGAGAAAAACNTCTTCCTTGAAACCCTAATTGAGGGTATGTTAGTAAGCTTCGCCGAAGAATGTGAAGCAGCTCAATTGGATGAGACGGTACGATATCGGAGAGAAGTTCCGATGTAGCAAAATCTCAAATCGGAGAAAAACAAAAAAAGTAAAAAGAAGAAATTGCGAAGCGACCAAGAAGAGATTATGAGGGCATTTATAAAAGTTTGATTCCGGGTCTAATTATTTAAACCGGAAAAAATCAATTTCGTTGTATGGAGGTGGTTTAGTAGAGTCGGTTTAATTTCTGTCTAATAATTGTTTTCCTTTTTTAATCATGCCAATTTCTTTGACCCAAAAAAAAAATCATGCCAATTTCTTTTTGATAAAGGTTTTCAACTAATCATGAAAATTTTAAGGATCTAATAGATATTATCTATGATATTTTTCAGGTTTTAGTTTTATGCACAAATTGTAAAAAAAAAAATTCATAGAATTAAAATTACATTGCAATTATAACTTACCTTCTAAATAAAAAATAATTTGAATGAAATTATAGTATCGTCAAACTAAAAAACATAAAAATTATAGTATAATTTATAAACAATGACAACACGTTTACACGTTAAATGATCTTCAATTTATATGAACTATTTTAATGTCGAAAAAAAAGGAACTATTTTAGATCCAAAAAAATTGTGAAAATCTAATATCCAAATTTGAGTGGCACACGAGTCTACTTGATAGTTTTATTTCAATCGAATAACATCGGATGTCAAACTTTTTTTTATTAAATTTAGAAAAAAAATATTATATAAGTTGACTATTGAATAAAACTAGATTTTAGGATAGAGTTATTAAAATTCATTTTAGGATGTTGTGTGACAAACAATTTTTCCGTTTTTTTGGGTCAAACCTAATCAAGCAATTAATNGTCTAATAATTGTTTTCCTTTTTTAATCATGCCAATTTCTTTTTGATAAAGGTTTTCAATTAATCATGAAAATTTTAAGGATCTAATAGATATTATCTATG
>OVAQ01002654.1:0-12011 GCA_900406345.1 Erysimum cheiri | reverse complement strand
AGAAGAGATAGTTACCAGTGTAGTGGGCGCATCGGAAGGAGTGGTAGAGTTGGTTTGAATCAACTCAAAAGTAGCTGAATAGATTATTTGTGGAGTGAAAGGAGTAGCCTCAACACATGTAGAGACTCTAGTGGGTGTGATAGCATNTTAAAATTAAAAAAAAAAAAAAAAAAAAAAAAAAAAAACTCTTAATTTTAAGTAGCTTCCAAAACGATTAAAAAGCATTATTGGTAGGTCTACTAAACTATATTATTGTTCTCTTGTCACATATATAGATATTTTTTATTTAGTTCAGTTTCTTCTACGAAGTTGATCACAAAATTGGTTATCTTCACAACCTAAGGCTTTTTGGTCAACAGTACCAACAACTTTCAAGCATCTTCCTCTTCCTCTTCTTCATCTGCTCTGCGTTTACTTTGTGTGACTAAAAATCTGAAACTAAAGATATGGAGGTTCCAATTTGGCAATGGTGTTTGATCGTCATAGCGATCATATTTTTGGCAATTGCTTCTCATTTTCTAGGAAGAATCTTGTGTAACCCTCGAGAGAGAATCGCAGATAGTAAAGCCGAAAAAAAGCATGGACCAGCCGCAGCAGAAAAGACTGCGAAAGCGAAAGGTGGCTCCGACCAACTCGTGTGATGATCTCAATGATCATGCATCAAGTTTCTTTGTCAAGTTTGGGTGCTAATTTGTAAGTTCATGCTATTTTTATACTCTTGTTGTAAAATAATACTAAGTTTAAATGATCACATCCATTATTGGTGTTTCTTCTTCTGGACTCTTGTTGGTTATTTTCGTTTGTGCTTTCCTTGTCGTTTTTTCTGTTGTTTTCGTAGTTTTTAGTTGTAGATTTCGGTTTTTCTATCTTCTTTGTTTCTNCTAAGTTTAAATGATCACATCCATTATTGGTGTTTCTTCTTCGGGACTCTTGTTGGTTATTTTCGTTTGTGTTTTCCTTGTAGTTTTTTCTGTTGTTTTCGTAGTTTTTAGTTGTAGATTTTGGTTTTTCTATCTTCTTTGTTTCCTCGGTAATCCCTGTCACAATTCTAAAAACGGTATAAATACTTAACACTGACAAAAGAAAAAAAGAATTCCAATTTCACAAAAATAAAAGCACCGGAGAGAGCGAGCACAAGAGACTGATACAAAAGTAAGTTACCAAGTTTGTTTTCCATTAGTCATCATCAAGTCTAATGAAACAAAACGCAATTCAGGTTTAAAACATTACATGAGTAGTAATCATATTATGGGAAATTAAACTTTGATAGTGTCGAGCTTGGTGATGGAAATCAAATAACCATAGCTTGGTTATGTAAATCTGATTAGAACCGATAATTGACTCGGTTTAGGTTTGGTTCAATGTTCATGTTAGTTAAAGGGTTATTCTAGTTGTTGTAACAGAGCATGCTATAAAAAGGTAGAGCTCGGATCGATCTTGTGTTTAATTTTGTCTAAGTAATTCAGTAACTAAGAGAATAGTAAATTGCTATAAGTATCACTTAGCTGAGACATAGTAATCTCAATCAAGTCCCAAACTCGTAAAAGACTCGCGTCTTCTTCTTCTTCTTCTTCCTATTTCTTGGATCCTCTGTTCCTGTTCTGTTTTTTCTTTCTTTCTTTGCGGTTGTTCTTGAGAGATTAAGAGAGTGAGTGTGAGAAAGATTGAGACAGAAGGATAAAATTCGATTCAGCTCTGCAAATTCGATTGACATAGGTTAATTAAAACAGTGGCAAGATTGAAGATTCATGCAGCTTATAAAAGAAAGAATACACCAAGAAAGGCTTTGACATCAAGGAATAATCTTGAGCTCGCAAGCAAGACAAAACCAGTTTCTCTAAAAAAGTTTGTTGGAGAAGACAATCATTGGGATGTGTCACAACTTTTGTCAGAGAGCTCGTTGACGGATAACATCGTTTTCACTACAGAGTAGGATTGATTAGGGAATCTTCAAAGCTTGAAATATGTAAACTTGAAATATTAAAACTATCTTAAACCAAGATTTATTAGATTATTTAAAAGAATGGAGAATATAAAATTAGATAAACTGTTAGCAATTTGACTATACAATGCAAGATCCTAAGTCCTAAACCCTTTCTTCTAAACCATACAAAGTCTAACAAACCAAAAAAAGAAGGCAAGTATGGTGAAGAACAACCATCATCAGATTTTCTCAAAAAGTTTTGCTTTTTTATTTTACTTTTCTCTCAAAACATCACCTTCTGTTACCCGAATGCGAGGTTTGAGCCTGTCTATTATCGTCTCTCTTAGCCTTATCGGCTTGAGCTCGTCGTACAGCCAACAAGATCTGTCTTTCATGTTCTTTCAACATTTCATCTAAGTTTCCTTCTCCTGGAATCAATGGTCCTGAGTACTGAATCCTCCCTCTCTTCTCACCATCATAACCCTGTTTTCACCAAGTTATGATCACAAACCGATATACGATGAACATAAGGAACTAACAACAACAATGTTAATGTGTGTTTTTTTTGTTACCATTATTGATTCTTTGCTAGAGGATGAGGGGTCATCTTTTCTAAAACCATTAGGTTTCTCAAGCAATCTTTGGGACAAATTGAAATTCTCTGAACCATCTTCAAGCCAGCGTTGATTTACTATCGAGTCTCTCATACTTCCAAACTGTGATCCATCTCTAGTAGGTGCCATTGAGTTTGAGAATCTTGACAATTGGGATGCCCCGCGTTGGCCATAAGACCTTTGTGTTCTCAGTTGGCTTGATCCGTTAGGATGATTGTCTCCGTTTGTGTAGATTGGGTATGGATTTTGTGCGCTTATACCCTTCAGTGGTTCGATCCGGAAGCCATTGCCAGAATCTCCCTCAGGATTGAACTTCTCACTCACGCTTGTCTGGTTAGTCTCCCCTAGACGTTTCTTTAAAAAGAAAAAATTCCAAGCAATAAGATAGAAGCATAGGTATACATACACAGACACACACATGCATCTATAGACTCAGAAGTTACCTGTATTGATGAAAGTAATTCGGCATTGGCACTAGGAGCCGGTACAGCTTTGGATTCTCTAGACAACCGTTTCAGTTCATTCTGTTTACTGCTCGCACCTTTCCTTCTGCTCATAAGAAAATGTGGGATGCATAAGTGTTACTGAGGTTATATTACGAAAACAAGCGATACTCTTCCAGCAAAAGGTTTGAAGATCTAATTCTTACCGTCTTGCTTCCTCTTCTCGAAGCTTGGCATCAAATTCTTTCCTTGGCGGATATCTCGGTAAACTTGATGGCTCACTTGGAAAAGGTTTCGTCGTAAAGAACTGAAAAAGAAGAGGAATCAACATGTATGTCTAAGCTATAATGTTACTGATATGTATTTCTCAGCAAAAACATAAAAAGTAGGCAAGAAATGGAAAAAATAATTGAAGCTTTAATCTAGTAGCGGAGTTAAGTTCATAGGTCAACCTCGCTTTGAAGGGCAGAAGATGCAGTTCCACGCGCATCTGGTTCTACAGCTAGAAGAACCTCGAGGAGGGCCAAAGCTGAAGGAGGAAGATCCTTAAATGTATCGGCTATGCATCGCTTGTACGGATGTTGAGGTTTAAATATGGTTGCATGCCGCAACCGCGATCTTCTCCAATACTCCTCAGAAGGTGATCCGCAGAGTTTAAAGATCTTGTGCATTTGTTCTACCTATTCAAATTAAACTTTGAGATTGATTTTCTGCATTGACATGTCTATATACCTTCCTAAGATAACATTTAACTTGTTTACTTGTGCCAAATCTTAAAAACAGACTTTTTCTCGTAAAGGAAACAAACCTCAGTTCTTCCAGGCAGAAGAGGCTTTCCGGTAAAGAGCTCAGCAAGTATGCATCCTGTGCTCCACAGATCAACCGTAACTCCATAGTCTGTTGACCCGAGCAGAAGTTCAGGTGGGCGGTACCACAATGTCACAACACGGCTAGTCAGAGGCTGCTTTCGTTGGCCCCGGTAAAAATTAGAAAGACCAAAATCACCAATCTTGAGATTATTGTTACGATCGAGCAAAAGATTTGAGCACTTGATGTCACGGTGCAACACACCACAGCTATGGCAATGTTCTAACCCAAGCAGCAATTGCTTCATATAGCATTTAATCTGGCAAAAGCATATCAGATGTTACAAAAACTGATTATATGCCACACTAAAGTCACTAACAAGCACATATCATACACACTTGAGATGTTATTTACCTGTGCCTGAGTGAACTTAATCCCAGGGGTTGAAGCAAGGCCTGCGAGATCATGGTCCATATATTCAAATATAAGATACATACTTCCCGAAGCCTTTGAAATGATCAGCCCTTCGAGCTTCATAACGTTTGGATGGTTAAGCCTACGAAGAATGATTATCTCCCTCGCCATGAACCTCACACTCTCAGGATCCATATTAGCAAACCGAACCTTCTTAAGCGCAACTATTTGATTTGTTTCGAGATCACGAGCTCTATACACATTGCTATACGTCCCTTGCCCAATCTGCAATCGAACAAAAACCAGAACATCAGCATCATTTAAAATTCAAAAGCAAAGACTCCAAATTTGATTAAAAAGCCACTCACCATCTCCAACTTCTCGAACGAATCAGCACTACGAGGAATCCAACCATTAATAGCTTCACCAGCAACTGAAACTAACCAAGAAGGCCAACCAGCAATAATCTTAGCTGCTCTATCTCCATTACTAACACTCCCAATTCTACTCATCCTAGGCTGCAATGGTCCTACATTATCACCTAACTCCAAAATCTTTCCTTTTTCCAAAACTGATTCACAAGATTTAATCTCAAATCCACTCTCCTTCTTCTCCTCCACCTGCTCCTCTTCCTCATCAGAGAATGTGTTCTTGATATCATTAGGTATTAACCTCAATGTAGCTTCATTCCCATTAACACTAGTTTCCTCTAAATCAGATTGTTTCTTAGAAGATTTAGGATTCTCTTTACCACCAATACTTACATGATTAGTCTCGATGTAATCATCATTAGTCCGTACTCCTTTTNTAGTTTCCTCTAAATCAGATTGTTTCTTAGAAGATTTAGGATGATTCTCTTTACCACCAATACTTACATGATTAGTCTCGATGTAATCATCATTAGTCCGTACTCCTTTCGAACAAATACAACCCATAATAAAGATTGAAGCTTTATCGAATCCACAATGCAAAGATTTGAACTTTATTATAAATCTAACAAACCCAAATATCAAAATAACAAAACTGATGAAAATTTAAAGAACCCAGAAACGAATTCTGCAGGATCCGTAAGAAAGGTGAGATTTTTTTTGTAGATCTAACGAAAACTTGGAAAATTCAGATCAACATTGTTGATTAGAGTATGACTTGGTCAAGTAAAGAAGAAAGAGAGAGAGAGAAAGATTGTAGAATTTTTGTGAAAAGAGAGATTTTCGGATCTGAGTTGGTTTCATAGTCCTGAAGTTGAGGAAAATGAAATTGAAATTGAGAGGTAAGTGGGTCGGTTGGTTAGGGTTTACAAAAGGAAAATTTGAGAGAAAAATGGGAAAAGAAAAAAAATGAGAACTGATGAAGAAGGAAACAAATACAAGCAAAGGANAGAGGTAAGTGGGTCGGTTGGTTAGGGTTTACAAAAGGAAAATTTGAGAGAAAAATGGGAAAAGAAAAAAAAATGAGAATTGATGAAGAAGGAAACAAAGGAAATGTAAGCAAAAGAAAGAAAAAGTCAAAGGTCAGACAGGATCTTAAACTTGTTTAGTACTAGGGGGTGGACATTCGGTTCAAACCGACCGGTTTGAGGTTATTGATGAAGAAGGAAACAAATACAAACAAAGGAAATGTAAGCAAAAGAAAGAAAAAGTCAAAGGTCAGACAGGATCTTAAACTTGTTTAGCACTAGGGGGTGGACATTCGGTTCAAACCGACCGGTTTGAGGTTATTGAACCGAAAATGGAAATTAATTTGAATTGGCCGAGTTAGTTTCGGCTCGGTTCGATCAATTCGGTTTATTCAATTTGATTATGCTAATGTTTTTTTGCCATAANGGGTGGACATTCGGTTCAAACCGACCGGTTTGAGGTTATTGATGAAGAAGGAAACAAATACAAGNGGGAAAAGAAAAAAAAATGAGAATTGATGAAGAAGGAAACAAAGGAAATGTAAGCAAAAGAAAGAAAAAGTCAAAGGTCAGACAGGATCTTAAACTTGTTTAGTACTAGGGGGTGGACATTCGGTTCAAACCGACCGGTTTGAGGTTATTGAACCGAAAATGGAAATTAATTTGAATTGGCCGAGTTAGTTTCGGCTCGGTTCGATCAATTCGGTTTAGTTGAGATGATCAGTCTTACTTGGAACAATCTATGAATTTAGAGTTGGACAATTTGAGATGAATAAGTTGGAAATTTGATTCAATATATTCAATTTTATTTCGGTCATTTCAGAATTTTGATTAGTTCGGTTAGTTTAAATCAGAATTGAATTTGAAAATAAGAAAATGAAAAAAAACAAAAAAAAACAAAAATTGAAGAACCGATCAGTCCAAGGCTACCAAACCAAAAACCAAAGTATATTTAAAATTGTGCTGAGCAGTTTCAGCTCCGGACCAAAACCAAACTGTATGCGTTTTCGTTAGAGTTAGGATTTCATTCTTTTAGTTTTTGCCATAATACATTTGATTATGCTAATGTTTTTTTTGTTTGTAATTCGTTTTAGTCTAATTAATTAATTGTAGAGGACAATTGTCTCCTCTCCTCTATCCTACTAAAAAAAAATTAAAATAAAAAATATATATATACATAAAATGACCAAATTGAAAAACAAAAACTAACAAATTTAGATGAGAAATTGAACAAATGGTTGTAACCAAAAGCTTGAATAAATATTTTTAACATAAAAATTTTTAGAAGTAAAATTAATATTTTATATTACTTTGAAATAAAATTGTAGTATAAATTCAATTATAAAAATTAAAATAAATTTCACTTGAACGAGAAGTAAAAAATTGGAACCCTAGTGTCATCAGCCCTATAAAAGAAAAAGGCAGAAGCCTCTTTCATCCGAAGCCGCATCTACCCTAATTTATTTACTAGTCTTCGTCGTGTCTGAATCCTCCGTATCGAAACCATGTCTTCTGTGACCAGCAAATTCTCCACGGCTGAGACATGCGTTTTATGGGACCTTGAGTATTGTCCGATCCCTGTTGGTCACAGTCCTGCGTCTGTATGTGCTAATATCAAATCTGCTCTCAAGAATATAGGTTACTCTGGTACTATGTCAATCTCAGCTTATTCTCTTGAGAAGCTAAACGAAGAAGACTTTGAATCCTCCGACGCCACAATCAAACTTTTTCAACCAGGAAGTCGTAGTGCCAAACGTGAGATGATGTGTGTGGACCTTTATAGGTGGGGATTGCAACATCGTTCTGAACCAACAAATTTGATGTTGATCTCAAGAAACATATCAGAAGACTTGAACTATGTTAGGAGTCTTCTTGATTTAAAAGACCGTGATAACAATATTCTCTTATCACAGCCTGAAAACGCAGTAGGGATTCTACGTGGTATTCCTAGTTTTTTTTGGCTTTGGACTAGCCTGTCCACTGGAGGGAGCCCTCTCGATGGCCTAAGCGGAAGCTCACAAGTTGTTGCCCCTTCTCCTACTTCTTTCTCACAAGTTGTTACTCCTACTTCTTCCTCACAAGTTGTTGCTCCTTCTCCTCCTCGCAGTGGAAATTCACTACATGTTGCTAAAAAGAAGAAGAAGAAGCGTACTCGTCTTCCTTACAAAAAGCCGAAGAACACTAATTCTGAGGACTTGTGAAGATAGAGTTTACCAAAAGCTTGGGACCAATGTTACTTTTATTATTATGTTTACTGCCTTGCTTGTCTTTGTGATCGCTACCTTTCCAATTGACATGGACTACGTGCCTTCTTTTCTTATTTAGTTTTATTGAAAAAAAAATGTTATGACAATATGTTCGTAATCAATAACCATTTGAGATGAATAAGTGGAATATTTAATTCAATCCATTCAACTAAAAAAAATTAAAGACGAATAAATCCCAAAGGAAAATTGTTCTAACTCATTCATCTACTATTTTGCGTAGGAATGAGTTGAATGCTATTCAAATTTCTTGTTTCTAACTTAATTTTTTCCTATCATTAATCTCAATATAACCATTTGCATATATAATGTTTACCTTCCTCTAAAAAACAACACAAAAAAATAAAACAAACGAGATCGTATATTTGAAAACTAAAGAAGATAGTTTTCTTCCTCAACCATCATCATAATTTCATACAATGTGATTGATTAGGACAAGTCCCCTAAACCCACAAATAAGTCAACCAACACCTGAAAACATTTGGAGNAAATAAAACAAACGAGATCGTATATTTGAAAACTAAAGAAGAGAGTTTTCTTCCTCAACCATGATCATCATAATTTCATACAATGTGATTGATTAGGACAAGTCCCCTAAACCCACAAATAAGTCAACCAACACCTGAAAACATTTGGAGAACACATTGCTTCTTGTTCAAACCACAAATCACCAATCATCTTAACTACTGCATCTGCTACTACCATAATCCTACAAGTCATCAATCGAGTCTTCACACTCGCTCTCATCACCACTCGCGTAATCATAATCATAATCATCTATCCAGTAATAACTCGAATATTCATAGTCATAGAGTTGGCAACTAAAATACTTGTTCTTTAACCATGGTTTATAATGGCCTCCTTCCTTATGCTTTGGTTCACATCTTCCAAACAACACCTTCCAAAAAACAAAACAGGTTAAAAACTATACAAAAATGTAAACACATGGAACCACCAACATATATAGTATATTTCAATCTTTGTATTTTTACAAAGAAATTACCTCCCAAATGTATATAGCTAACCGAAGATTGAACATTCTACTTTCATCCTTTTCTTTACTCATCCTTCTAAGCACATTTTGTGCACCTCTAAGCTGCACGCACACACGTACAATAAAATTTGAAACTAATTATACAACATGTTGATATAAGTAAACATGACACACATTATATAATAAACAATTTTAAAAGGGAACAAATTGGAGCCTTCACATACCAGATCAAACTCATAGTTTTGTTCAATGGTACGAAAAAGGTAAATGGCAGTGTCTGATGATACTTCTAGACCCACTTCATACATGTGTTCCAATATGCATAAACCGATTTGATCTTCCTATAATAACATAATAAAAATAGTCGAAAGAAAGCTTCATTGAAAACATCTAGCTAGAAGCAAAAATTACCTCTCGTGAGTCGCAACTATATATGATAAGCTTCTGATATGATGTAGATGAAGGTGAAACTTTAAGCTCTTCAAGCAACTCGTTGAACTTGATAAGGGCACCACCAACCTTATAATTATGCCAAACAAAACATTAGAGATGACATATTTTGTTACCTTGACCAGAGACATTTTAACTAGAAAAATAATGATATGATTTTTCTACTTACCCACATGTTAGGAATGCTGGTTACGTAGCTAAAGAGCAGCTCAGAAACTTTATTCTTTCTAAAACTGTAAAGACCTACAAATGTTTACTTACTTAAAAAAGTTAGAATGATAACAGTAGATTCAAGTGAAACTAGTTACATGATGTAATATACATCAAGTAAAACGGTCTTAAGTGCCTCTATGTACCTTTCTTGTTCAATTCACGGAGAAGCTTCTTCGCAACAGATTCTGATATCGACCTTCCAAGGTGCTCGAAAATGCTTGTAACAATCTTAAAAGAACAGACTCTGACATCTATAGTCTCTAATATCCTCAAAACCTCCTTATATGCTGATCTTTTTCACAGAGTGCAAGCATGTATACTTTCTCTTAATAAACATCGGTTATGGCTACAATACTCTTTGAAGCTTTTGATAATCATAGAACAAACTTCCTCAATCTTTTCTTTGTCTTTGAGTTCGATCCAAAGAAGCATTTCATAGTAACCAACTATCGCATTTTTTGGAGAAGAATCAAAAATCCCTTGGCCATGATCCCAAATCGTATCGAAAATCATATAGAATTTGTCCGCCATTTTCATATCAATCAGTAACTTTAGAAGAGGATCATAAATTCTTTCTCCTACGAAGAAACCTTTTTTTTTCATGGCTGCCATTAGCTCGAAAGCTTTTGCCATCTGTTCAATAGCATACTCTTGATTGTTGCTCCTCTTGGCATTTTCTATGTTAAGTAGAATCGCTGTTTCACATTCCTCTAAAATCACCATAAAATCTAATGACCCAAGCGTCTGTAATGCTCGACTCGTAGTTTCATCACCCGTTTCGAGAGCAAATCGTAGTCTAGCATATGCACTCGTTTTAGAAGCATAGCTTTGTTGTGAAGTTTCAATGAAAGTATCTACAGAGCGCAAACCAAGAGAATCAATAATATATATTCGAAAGAAAAGAATTGTTACAATTGAAATGTTCCGATCTTGGAATTTTAGTAAGGAAATTAGGGTTTATGAGTACCTAGTTTAGAAATCGCTGGAGTGTTAAGAGCCCTAACAATCGAAACTCTGGCGTTTCTTGCGGCGGCAAAGTGCGATATTAGCTGTGTTGGAGGCTTTTCCGGTAGATCTCACGGCAAGGCTGACTAATGTGGTGATCGATATCAGACTTTTCGGCATTTCTAGAAAGATACTCGAAATCCTTAGGAAAAAAAATAATCCTTAGGGTTTCTGGATTGACGAAAGAAAAATCAATCCCTAATACGCGGAAAAACCGAATAGTTGAACCGTTAACCACTTGACTAAAGACACTTTTCCTGTCTAGGGTTTCTAGATTATAGAAAATTCTTTATGCATTACTTGCGGGGCAAGGCTATTTTCCTCACTTGTAAATGATTAAAGCTATGAAGTAAAAACGAGTGTTTTTTTTTTTTTTTGTCTTTGCTATTGGACCATTTATAGGTTTTCAATCATCGATTGTAAATCTATACCATTTTCATTTTTAATGAAATACTTACATTCGTAGTACNAAAAAAAAAAAAAAAAAAAAAAAAAAAAAAAACAAGTGCTAAAAATTATCACCAAAAAGTTAAAAAAAAAAGCCCTTAAAAAATGTAACCTTGCTGGCCAATTGAATTAACACTTTTTTGTGATCAAAAAAAAAAAAGATGAGAAAAAGAAAAAACTGAATCAGAAATGTGTAATCTAATAAATTTGAGAGCTAAACACAGACATTAAATATCAATCATCTATGACGTGTCTATCTTCAAACGAAGCCGCCGAACCTAAAAGGACGTAACATTGATCTTCGGCTTCTTCTAGCAATGTACTCTGGGAACAAGTCGAGGAACTTTTTAAGTTTAAATTGTTTCAACCCCATAGCACTGATAATGGCTTCTGTAGTTTCCAGCTGCATAAAGAGATACAAAGACAATAAGGACATAAATATTGTGTATGAGCTGGTGATTTAGGCATTGAAATAATGATAATAATAATAACATACCCAATCAGCTCCATGAATCCTCTCAATGGTGTTGTAAAAATATTGCCCCTGCTCCGAGTCTTCTATCAAACCATTTTGCTTCATTTCATTAACTATTTTTGCTGCATATGGTACCTAAAACCATACAAAAGTGTTACCAATCAAAACATATATATCACAACAACCAAAATGAAAGTTGAAACACAAGGAAAGAAAAGTTCATCATATTTGCTAGATCAATTCCTTACAATTTCCATTACTAAAGACATTAGAAATATAATAATATATACCTTGTCTTCTGAGTGACACTCAAATGCGATCAACTTCTCAAACAATTCCAATGAAGGCTTAATGCTTAACTCTTTATGCAGCCTTTCACACATGTCAATGGCACCGTCCTTGCCATATGTCTGATTGATCTAATCAAACCAAGTCAGAAAATCTACTAATTAGTTTCAAGCCAAATAACAGAATCCTACGTTTTTCTCATTTCAATATCACAAAATCAAACAATATATAGCTGAATTTTCTCATTTCAATCAACTCTAGTAATGTTTTGGGTCCA
>OVAQ01002653.1:0-12013 GCA_900406345.1 Erysimum cheiri | reverse complement strand
TTTATGTCCAATTACCATCTGTCCATGATAACATCCCTACTGGGAACGAAGGAGATATTGTGTATGTGCCATGTGATATGCCGAGAATTAGTCGGGATTAATCATCTACCTCTACTTACAAATTTGTTTTTTTCTTTTTCAACGATACTTACAAATTTCTTTGAGTAAACTTCTTCGTCATATATAAAACATGATTGTTCGATTTGAAGGTAGATTAAGATCGAAGGTGGAATTCAATTGGATGAACCTTTAAGTTTAAAACTTCAAGAGTATTTTGTTTTAGGTGCCACCAATTTTGTGTTCTTCAAGTTTTCTATATTGGGTAACATTCTTTGAGTTTTAAGAATCGCAAGAGAGAGATTAGAACATAAAATTTTACACTTTGCTAAATAAGGTGATGTTTATTAATTGTATGTTTTTTTTATTGTTTTTCAAATTAAATTTATTAAATGATGTATATATTAAGTTTTTAGTGGTTAATCAAATATGATGTGTATTAAGTGTTTTAATTTGATTGGTACACCATTTAAATGAAGTGTCAACTGCTAACAACACAAAAATGTGATGTGACAAGCTCGAGAGTCTTCATTTATTATACTGATTTTCGTTTTTATTTATTTTAGAACGTAGAAAGATGTTGAAAAATAGATTTGCGAAGATTTTGTTTCCATAGTTTTATTTATAATAAAGAAAGAAATTAAAAAATATTGTAATTGTGAGCGAATCGGATATATCTCATTTGTCATTTCTGTTTTTTATGAGATGATTTAAATTGTTCTTTATATGACATGTTGTAATGACAACACATGTAATTTTCTTAAAATTTTAAGGCATTTTCTTAAATTTACATTCTTAATAATATTAATATGATAAAATGATCAAATAAAATCACTTAAACTAAATACACCCCCAAAAACTTAATATGCACTTTTTTTTTTTTGTCAACGGCATATATTGATTAGCTTAAAAAAACCAATTTGACGGAATGTTGTTTACAAATGTAACAGAATGCGGTAAGGCACGAACATTGCGTGCCAATTTATCCGCTTTTATAATCTCGCTGCGTGGAATAAGGGATAAAGAGAAAGATAAAAATTCTTTCCTAGGTAAGTTGCAAATTTAATATAGACTTAAACCTTAATAAATTGATCCAAAAGTTGTACTCCCTCTGTTTTTTTAAAGTTGTCGTTTTAACTGTATTTGGACAAATTAAGAAAAAACATACAATGACTATATTAACCTCATAAAAATGAAGAGTAATTATTTACAAATAATTTGTGTTTAATAAAATGAGGGTAATTTGGGTAGTTATTGGTATAAGTTACATTATTACCTTAAAACGACAACTAATTTAAAACAAAAAAAAACTTTAAAACGATAACTATTCGAAAACAGAGGGAGTATGTTTTTTAGTACAAATATCGTAATTTAAAAATCACTTTTGGTGTNTTTTGGTGTAAAAAAAAAAAAAAAAAAAAAAAAAAAAAAAATCAATCACCAAAGCTTAAAAATTCCAACCCAAAACCTGACTACTTGAATCCACCAGTTGATGACTGGACAACGAGGGTGAATCACACTACAAGCTCCATTGATTTGTTTTTTTTTGGACATTCATGATGGTGTAGTATAGATGTATAATTCAAATACATATCTCAACATCATAGGTCTAAATATAATAACGTGAACAGAATATTTATAATTTTTCTTATATTATAAAACTTATATAGTTTATAAACTCAATATCTCTCATCATCAAATATCAATTTAGTATATTAAATAACAGTGAGTCACTGAACAATATATATTTGACTTATATTCTATTAAAAAGATTATATAACTTATCTTGTATTTGGTGACAGAATTATAAAATCCTGAATATTTGGTGACATGTCTCTCGATGATGGTGATTACAGTGATTATGCTTTTTAGAGAAATGATCACGCTTTGCAAATCTCGTGATAATCTTATATATAAGTTTATTGGTACAATAGTCAAAACTAAAGATATACCTTTTTCTACAAAAAAAAAAATGTATTATCTTTTTTCTTACCCATCCGAGAAATGAGTTGGTCTAGTAAATATTATATTTATATATGGGCATTTAAAACATGAAAAGGGCAGTTACTTAATGGAATTGTCGTGATGTTATAAAAAAAAAAAAAGAGTTAATGGAATTGTCGTCTAGAAATCATTTTTGTCTAGTGGTTGATAAAATTTAATTTAATGTTTATGAAGTTCCGTTTTAAAATTATAGATTATTATAAATTATTCATAGAGATAAATTTATGGAAGCTGTTGTAATTTTATGGCTATCAAAGGTCACTGTAAATTTTTTTTTCATTTTTTTTATAATTCACGATAAATTTTAGACCTATAAAAAGATGCAGATTATTTTTTCGGATATTTAAATAGGCTATATCTCATATTTATGTGGATGTTCATAAACAATGAGTTAAAATTTCACATAGTAGATAGATCAAACTTGAAATGTGTTGGCGTCCCAAACCTATCTTCTAACCATTTCACTACAAGATTCTGGACAGATAAGTGTAAATTGTGATCATATATAGTACATGTAAAACCATTTATCGTAATTTATAGTGCATATAAAATTGTCGTTTATGAAGTTATCCGTTACTGTAATTGTTTAATCGTGAATGTCAAATTTATTTGTAATAAAACAAAACTAAACTAAAATATCACATGACAAAAAAGGTTAATGCGATTGACATTGTTTTACTATTATCAAGTTCTGATCCAATACAACGTCTATAATGTCTCCATCCCACAAAAAGGAGAGGAAATCAGGATTAGAATCGTGAGACCGATCACATAACCAACTGTACTTCTTCGAAGATAGAGAGAGAGCAAGCCAAAAACAGATATCGTGATTTGGTTATCATACGGAAACCGCATATGGTCCATCCTCAAGAACAAAGCCCTTACCCAAAAGGGTGGTCACCTCCACGTGGATATCCGACTAAACCGAAATTCCCATGACCCTTTGTGCAAGAGGGTTAATTATACCATGTTTGTTAGGTAACAATCCACCTAAATCTACAATCCTTAATGGTCTGTACCGACTCATAGGAAAGCTCCAACTCCTTTCCAACGGAAGTACTCATAGTCTAATCACGTTATCTTTACTGACTTAAACATCAGAGAATCATTAGAAAGATACACTTTATTTTGTCTTCCCAAAGTCCTTCTGACAATGCTAATGATGCAAGTACAAACTACAAAGCCGAGAAGTTCAGATGTCACCCTTAAAGATACATATATAGGTTCTTTTCAATTTTTCTAAGTATACAAAATTCTTCGGTGATGAAAAAATTTAAGCATTCGGAAAGATAAACTATATAGAATAAGAGTTGATCGTATTATAATGTTCATTAGCAAGAATATATAAACATTCTCTATTCAGTTAGATTAATGTGATTTTATTTTTCGATAGTTGATTTTTAATTGATTTTTAAAACTTTTCTCAGGAAATTTAAATTATACCAAAAAAAAAAAAATCAGTCTACTTGGTGATTATTTGATGCGCATGACTTTCATCTTGAGAACTTAAATCAAAATATTTTAAATATACATATTTTTGGGGCATTTGCAAAAATGTCTCTTTAACCATACTTTAATTAAATATACCCTTCTTCATATGTTCATTTTTTAAAAAATACCCCTCATTTTGTAGCAAAATGATCAAATTACCCTTAATGATCAAAACCCTATCATCAAGACTCAAAACCCTATCTTCATCAAAAATTTCCCGCCAAAATTTTCTCGTCAAAACTTTCAAAAAATTTATCGCCAAAAATTTCAAAATTTTTCCCGCCAAAAATCCAAAAAAATTTCCCGCCAAAAATTTTGAAATTTTTCCTCCCAAAAATTTTCCCGCCCACAAAAATCGAAAATTTTCCTGCCAAAATTCAGAAATTTTTCCCGCCCAAAATTCTTTTTTTAATTTTCCCGCCAAGTGTCCCGCCAAATGAACGGATTTTCCCGCCAAAATTACGGAACAACTATACCTTAAAAAAGCATATAAAAAGCTTATAAAACCATTGAAATACCTTGTAAAACCTTATAAATACTTTGTAAAACCTTATCAATACCTTGTAAAATAGTTTTATAAAGTATTTATAAGGTTTTATAAGGTTTTGAAATCTTATAAAATAGCTTATAGAACATTTTAAAAACTTTATAAAACCTTGTAAAAACCTTATAAAAATATTATAAAAACTTTATAAAAACCTTATAAAAATATTATAAAACCCTATAAATACCTTGTAAAACCTTATAAATACCTTGCTAAAATATGTTGGAATTAGTATTTCTGAGATGTATGTTAAGATCCATGTGTTAGTGTTTGTTTTTAAATTAGTATTTCGAGAATCTGAGAATTATTCTTATAAAAACCATATAAAAGACAATAGAAAAGCCTTATAAAAACTTTATAAAACCTTATCATAAGTATCATAAGGAGTTACAAGGTTTTTATGTTAAACCATGTAAAAACCATATAAAACCATATAAAAATCATAGGAATTGAAAGCCTTATAAAAACCATTTAAAAGCATTATAAAAGGTATTAAACCTTGTAAACAACATATAAAAACCTTGTAAAAACCATATAAAAGCATTATAATAACTATATAAAAGCAATATAAAAAGTATTATAATTGTAAAAACTATATGAAAACCTTGTAAAAACCATATGAAAACCTTATAAAATACCATAGAAAAACCTTATAAAATATGTTTGCAAAAAAAAAAAAAAAAAAAAAAAAAAAAAAAAACCTTATAAAATATCTTTTAGAACATTTTAAATACCTTATAAATACCTTATAAAACCTTAGAAATATCTTCGAAAGCCGTTTTACAATGTATTTATAAGATTTAATATTGTTTTATTAAGATTTTATAAGGTTTTATAAAGTTTTTATAAGATTTTTATACAGTTTTATAAGGTTTTTATACTGTTTTATAAGGTTTTTATATGGTTTTATATGTTTTTTATATGGTTTTATAAGGTTTTTATATGGTTTTTATATGGTTTTATATGGTTTTTATACGGTATTGTTTTTTCTGCCAAAAATTTTCCCTTAAAAAGTTTTTCCGCTAAAAAACGTTTTTTCGTAAAAAAAATTTCCCGCCAAAATTTTCCCGCAATTTTTTTGGCGGGAAAAGTAATCCCGTAAACCACAAAATGTTTCTCGCCAAAAAAAAATTCGACAAAAATTTTCCGAAAAAAAATTTCCGCCTAAATTTTTCCGTAGTTTTTTGGCACGAAAAATAATCTCATAATTTATTCCGGCAAAAATTATTATAATTATTTATTTTTTAAATATAAATATTTTTAAAATAATGTTTAGGTTTCTAACCATAAAGGCAAAATGCTCTTTTTAATACAAATTATAGAAAAATAGATTTGAGAAAGATAAATTTGAAAAGTGGCAAGGACGGAAAGGCATTTCTAATCATTTCTCAATATTTTTCTACACTTTTAGCCTACTAAAGTAGAAGTTGATTGAACTCATTACACGTGACTAGATAAACCTACAAGGCTCCGGCCAAGTTAAATTTATATAATGGTCAGTAAAAACGTCTACAAGCTGTTTTACCAAAAAAAATTTCAATCCATATCTGTTGACCAAAATGGTTGGTATAAAATTAAATAATTAATATTCAAAGATGGGTCGTTAGATAGTAAAAGAAATGGGCATCGCCTCATGGGCAAATAAAATGATTTTCATTTGATTTTACTCATGTCTCGTGACAGTAACAATGTAATTGCTATATATTATTTTACAAAACAAACGCACTTATTTTAAGCTAAAATAAGGTTTTGGGGTCAAAATGAGATTTAATCATTTCGTTTATTAGGTTTCACATTATTATAAGCTTAATGCATAATTTGTATACTAACAGATCGCAGACAGCTGCCACGGCTGCTATTNTTCATCTTTCTTTTGTTTATTGAATTTTTTAGTAGTTTCTTTGGTTTTTGATATCTGATTTCTTTTTTATTTTTGTTATTCTTTTGATGCTATATACTATATAGATTTAGTAGTTGGGGTTCTATAAGACCCTTTATTTAATTTATGGACGGCAACTTTAAATATTTCATAAATTAGAGAGCGAGTATTAGAAGAAAGTGTTCTTCGTTTTTTTCTTGTATCGACTAAATTTTTTAATTCAACTACTGTATTCACAAAACAACTTCGAACTTTGCTATCTTCGGATCAATGAATCTTTTTCGTGTTGTTTAGCTTCGCTCTATCACAATCCTAGTTTAGATTCATACGAAACACAACCTTTCCATCTCTACACAAAACAAAACATAAAAGTATTACTTCATTCTGATTCACATTTGAAATAATAATTTTCGTTTATAACTTACATGCACACTATCGAATTTGAATACATAAGCTATAAGTTCCGGTCCATGAAAAGAATTGGTATACAAAAAGAAAAAGAAAAAATTTGAATATCGCATAATCCATAACTTTTATTTGTATCAAAGACAAAAGTAAAATCAATTGTCTATGTGTCATAAATAAAAAATAAAATAAAAACAAGACAGCAGATTATAGTATCTGACCGGTTTTTCACGTTAATCGGAGAAAACCAAAGAATAATTCGGTGTAGGTACGGACGGTTTTTTTTTTTTAATAGAACGATTAGGTTAAAATGTGAATCGATCGATCATTTATATTTAAAATATTATTTCGCACGTGAAAAACAACTAAGCTTTTTATGGCCACTAGGCGCTGTATGATTGGCAACTGTATAAAGTTAAATAAAAAAGTATTATGATTCCAATAATTACTTACACTATAAATACGTAGCCATGCTCTAGGTTGCATGACTCACAAATCAAACCATAATCACTTCTTTCTTCTTATTTTTGAGCAAAGTTTCTTTCTTTCTTTCATATTGTGAGATATGTCCGAAACCAAAATGAAATTTTGCAATAATTATTTTCTGGTCGATCACACCAAAGCAAGTTTTCTTGATATCCTTCTCCTTTTGTTTTCCTCTAACCTAGCTAGCGCAAGATTCATCGATTCTCCTCCGGATACGCTTAAAGGTTTCCGGAGAAGTTTCGCGAGTCGATGGGTCATTGCGTTGGCTGTTTTACTTCAGAAGGTATTAATGCTCTTAAGAAAACCCATGGCACTACTAGGTGGTTTCCTTACCTATTGTCTCAATCTCATTACGGCAAATGGAGGATTCTTCAAGTTGATACTTCATCTTTTGACAGGTGAGAAAATTTAACTATAACATACTTTAATTTGCTATATATCTCCACTTGTCACTAGCTATTACCAAATTCTTGAATTCGAAGAAGGTTTAAGGTTCTTTAATCCTTCTTTTACATATGATATAAGTATCGATGACCCTAACACAAGATCGTATCAAAGATCTCAAGGACCATATTCCACATATTAATAATCCCCATGGACTTTTGGACTTGACAAAAGACACTTATGATCACAATTCAAACGGATTTGAGACAACAAGGACTACTCTATACACAAAAAACTATAATACATAAAAGAATAAACCATTTCACAATATATTTACATCAAGAGCTTAGTTTGGTAAAGTAAAAATGGAGTTTTTAATTCTAGTGTGTATAACAACATTATTTATATTTTGAGAGAACTAATCCAACTATTTTGATTTTTTGTGAACTTGTTACAGGAAAGCTGGTGAAGCCTGACAAATCGTCGGCGACATATACGTCGTTTATAGGGTGCTCAGATCGAAGAGTTGAGCTACACAAGAAGATAAGTGTTGGTACCATCGAATACAAGTCGATGTTATCAATTATGGCTTCTAAGATCGCTTATGAGGGCAAGCCTTTCATCACTTCCGTTGTCAAGAACACTTGGAAGGTTTAACTTCATTTTCTTCTTCTTCTTAGTTCTTATTAGGTTTTTTTTCCCTCTCACGTTTAATTATATCATATTAATATATTCGTATATATATTCTGCTTATAATTGGAAAAACAAAAAGTATAGAGATCCATAAATATTTAATCTAATTAACCTTTTTAGTCACCTTTTTATCATGTATATCTTTGTGGTTTTTCACGGAAATTAATCAACTTTAAATTACTTATAAGTATGGGAAAATATTTGTATCGTGAGTTTATTTTTAATGTTTGTTTTACTTCTCACTCTCTCTGTAATTATCCTATGATGCAGATGGACCTCGTGGGTAACTACGACTTTTACAACGGTAAATTATATGCTACGCTTTATACGTTTTAAGAAATGTTATTCTTTTCCCAATTCAAGGCTTAGGACATTCTCTGTGTGTTTGGATTAATTTAACTCCTTTTGTTACGGTGTATAAATAATCAAAGCTAAGGCCGATTAAATCATTTAAAAGATCAATACAGAAAACATAAACTTGAAGCTATAACTAGATGTAGGATGTACGTAGGACATAAAGCATAGTACTCGTTGATAGAAAAAAAAAGAGGTAAAGTTAACCTTTAATCCAAAAAAAAAGAAGAAAAGAAAGAGGTATTTTACCATGGAAAATATATATATATATATTTTTTTTTTGACGTACCAATGAATAAATTTTCTCATTTTTGATAATACGACAGAAACAGGTCTACGAGATCATTATGCTTATAAATATCAAATAGCCAAATAGGTCTCTATTCCATATCCTGTTGAAACAATTAAATGCCAACTAAGCAAAGGACCCTACTCATTTTAAATATATGTCGTCTGTCGGATATATAATAGATCGTATTTAATGAATATGGAACAAAAAAATGTTGACAAAAAAAAAAAGAATATGGAACAAAAAA
Organism: Erysimum cheiri; assembly: GCA_900406345.1. Taxonomy (NCBI): domain Eukaryota; kingdom Viridiplantae; phylum Streptophyta; class Magnoliopsida; order Brassicales; family Brassicaceae; genus Erysimum; species Erysimum cheiri. The sequence continues at coordinate 3,180 of OVAQ01002653.1, read as the reverse complement.
ATATTAGCAATTACAAGTATACGGTATCTTCAATTTAAATGATCGAGATTTTTCTAGATTACGATTTAATTTGCCGATATTATCAAAATTTATTACTTTTAGCATAAAAATCAAGTAATGCTATATGAAATAATTTTTTTATTACGTTTATTTGGTGTAGATCAATTAAAGTTTAAGAGGCATAAAATGTTAGTTAATTACGATTAAACAGTCAATGTGCATTAATTTAGTTAAATTTTTTAACTTATTATAGATCTGAATATCATTTTGTTCACAACTTACCTACACATTTTACTGAATTTAAACTCGAGTTACCATCGGCGATAATAGTAAAAAATATTAGACTGCATATGCTCATGTAGAATTTTTGAAGACATATTTAAATTTCAGCTAATATTTAAAATATTAAAAATTAATTTCGTATTATTACAAGTTCATCTTTGTTTTTCGTAAATTTTTACCTATGCATAGAATACACGTAATTAAAGACTTAATTTTACATTTTTTTTTATTACAGTTACATATTATTTTAAAACTATGTTTATAATTTTCTATGTTAGTTTGGTGCATCTGTGGCTAATTTTCCAACTACTGAATAATATGTTGGTTTTATTTTTTGGTTAAACATTTTTAATCATGTATTAAATATTCTCAAGAGATCAAATATAATAAGAATAAAACTGGGTGACCCAAAATCTAAAGTCACGTGTTTTGTCTGGGTATTGCAGGTGAGATGCCTAAAGTCAAATGCTGCATGATAGTAGATTAGTAGTATAGACTATAGACATATAGTAGATCGATTTATTGAATTATAAATATTAAATCTTTCTACTTAAACATAAATCTTTACTTAAACGATGAAACATAACAGTTACATATGAAAATAACATCAATCAAGATTTAGCTCATATAATTCTCGATTCTAAAATTCTTGTTTTTGTTCAAAAAAGAAACTTATAACAGTTACTATATATCTTTTCTAATTATTATTCTTACAACATCATATTTTCTTTTAAAGATAAAATTTATATAGAAACCTTAAAATAGTTTGAAACAAATCTAAATAACATTTTGAAATAAAAATTATGTAAACTCTAATTAAGATTTTTTTTATTTCTGTGGTCAGCTTTCCAAGAGAGTAAACTGACGCAAGCCTTCGTGTTCAAGGCGTCGAGCACCGATCCAAACCTCATCTTCATCAGCTTCAGAGGAACCGAACCTTTTGAGGCTGCTGATTGGTGCACTGATCTTGACGTTTCTTGGTGTGTATACGTTCTATAAGTCTACATCAATTTATAATTAATTACTAGATCTTCTTGATTCATATATATATTTCCATATTTTAAATTAGGTACGAGATAAAGAACGTTGGCAAAGTCCACGCAGGGTTCTCAAGAGCTCTAGGCCTCCAAAAAGATGGATGGCCTAAGGAAAATATAAGTCTCTTACACCAATATGCGTACTACACCATAAGACAAGTCCTTAGGAACATGCTTGCTAGAGACAAGAACCTTAAGTTTATTCTAACAGGTCACAGTCTCGGTGGAGCACTAGCTGCTCTTTTTCCGGCGATTTTGGCGATTCACGGTGAGAATGAGCTGTTAGATAAGCTAGAGGGAATCTACACGTTTGGACAGCCACGTGTAGGGGATGAAGAGTTTGGGGAGTTTATGAAGGATGTGTTGAAAAAACATGGAATAGAGTATGAGAGATTTGTCTATAACAATGATGTTGTGCCTAGAGTGCCCTTTGATGACAAGTATTTGTTCTCATACAAGCACTATGGACCTTGCAATTCATTCAACAGTCTCTACAAAGGAAAGGTATGATTAAAGTAAAGAAGCCTCTATCCAATTATTTGTTTTTTTTTTTTTGGTTGCTAAATTATTTAGAAAGACAAAGAATACGGATAGTGAATATTTTAAAGTGGACATGAAGAAACTTTTGATTTTTCCTTTTAGTCATTTTTCACATGAGATTGACATGAGAGAAGATACTAACCTGTCTACTTTTAGTTTTTTCTTTTTAAAAAAAAAAATTCTGTTTTTTGTAAGACTCTTAAAAAAGGCAATATTTTATACTAAAATTATCAACATGGACCATATTTTAAAAGTTAACAAAGTAGTAAAACCTAACTCTAAAAAGATCAATTTTAAATTCTGAAGGCTAAGATCCTAAACACGAAAACAATTTTTCTTTAAATTTTTCTAAAAGGTCTATTTTTCTATTTTAGATTTTTTGTTTTAACTTTTTTTTTCTTCTTAATTGCCCCTTTTTTATATTCATTATTGGTGAATAATTATGGATATTTTTTTTTTAATGTTGATTAGGTAAAAGAAGATGCACCGAATGCGAACTACTTCAACTTGTTGTGGTTAATACCGAAGCTATTGAATGGTTTGTGGGAGTTTATAAGAAGTTTCATATTACAGTTTTGGAAAGGCAAAGAGTACAAAGAGAATTGGATGATGAGATCGGTTAGGATTTTGGGAATAGTGTTCCCTGGTGGCTCTAACCATTTCCCATTTGATTATGTCAACTCCACACGCTTAGGAGGCTTGGTTCGACCTCCTACTCCTACTATTCCTGAGGATAAACTTGCACTCATTGCTTGAAATTTTCAATGTTTAATTAATAATCCTATCCACTTTCTCTGCTCTTAATGAGCTCAATAATTGTACCAGAGCTTTAATTTATTCTCTGTTATATGTCTTTTGTATGTGTGAGTTTTTTTATACCATGTGTACTTTGGTAACACATTAATCTACCTTTTTTTTATCTTCTCTTCTGAATTAGCATAAGATATAACTAGGTACAAAGTACTTCTCCATTTAATTTGTTTTCCTAAGTACATTTCTAAATTCTAAATTGAGTGAATTAAAAAAAAAAACCCATCCAAAAATTTACATTCATTACATATTTATATATACTAGGTCTCAGATCCCCCGCGATGTCGCTGGGGAAAATTTTATACTAAAATTTGTAGTACCGATTTATATTATGATAAAACTGTATGGTCAGAAGTGAAAATATATTATATATTAGTATAAGGAGATGTAACCTTAAAAACATATATTGATCATATCAGTATAAACGAAAAATTACGACAAAAAATTAATTATCATTCTAAATAAAAATTTATTAACAAAAAATTATAGTAAAGAGAAACACAATTTTCGA
>OVAQ01002651.1:0-12016 GCA_900406345.1 Erysimum cheiri | reverse complement strand
TAGGGAAGCTAATCGTCTAGCGGACGGATTAGCGAACTATGATTTTTCTTTATCTTTAGGTTTTCATTCCTTTGTAACGATGCCAGATTGTTTGAGATCGATTATGATGGACGATAATAATGGCCATGGTAGCCATAGGCATGTATACATGTAATTTTTTATTTTTTAATAATATGGGAGACTAGTCTTTTCCTTTGTTGTCGTCACAGATAGCCCTGTTTTAAGTTAAACGGATACATACAAAACAAATTGGGCATGTAGGGCCCATTGAGTCCACTAAAATTCAAGCACCTCTAGATGGCCCAAAATCATGACACAGGATATGGCAAGAAAAGGGCAATCATAGTATCAATTAATTCAAATTATCCCATTCATCGAATTATTATAATGTCTATACAAAAAAGTAAAAACATCTATGGCAATATATTGGACCCATGCGGCCATGCCGGTATAGGCTAATGTTGCATTATCCAAAGAAAAAAAACATAAAAGTAATCCAAAGAAAAAAAACATAAAAATTTGTGTATGTATGTATATAAGGAAACTTGGTATCCAAACCAAATCATGAAATTAGTCTAACTTTTTAGCTGTCAATGATTGCATTGTGCTCATTTGTTTGCCTTCCAAAATGGTTGACCAATGGTGTGTTTCTGATTATTAAACGATACTATATCATACTAATATTTTTGGGTATTTTTATAAAATCTTAAAAATTCAAATTGGTTTGATATTTTCGACCTTGAAATAAAATAAATGACATTTAATTATGACAGGTTGGTTGAATAAGAAATTGCTTACGGAAACGGAAATGACTAGTCGATTTTTTTGTTAGTTTTAACTAAAAAATTAGGAGTGAAGGACTCTTGTTTAAATTTCTTGTGAAGAAAGAAAGACACATAGGCATGTTTGGTTGGCTTGTGGAAACAAGCAAAACTCACGAGAACTTATTAAAGAAAGCTAATGCCGTGTCCATCTTATATTATTTCTCCCCTCCAAACATTAAAATTTTATTAGAGATAAAAATAAAGAGAGTGCATGTGATTGGTAAATCTATTGGTATGATCATGTAGAGATATTATTGGCCATTAGAAAATTTATACAGCGTTACAAACTTCCAATTATGCCATTTATTTTTGTCAATTTCCTTACTAAGAAACAAAATTTGGTGATTTGTAGTATTTTCAGTATAACGCGTCATAATAATGATAGAATCTTAAAAGTATTTTCAGTATAACGCGCAGGGGGTTAAGATTAGGTGCGTGAAGGTGTATATTATGATCCGTGAGACTCAGATTATTGACGTGACGATGTCGCTTTCTCTGCCACAGAAAAACATGAATATCATCATCATATCAGTCAATAGCTCCAAATTTTGTTTTTAAATATTTTTTTATTTTATGTTAAAAAAAAACCTGAAATCAAAGGGGGGAAAAAATCCCTCGAAATTCGAGTGTCGAAGACGACGACGATCTTCTGGTGACTTTAAGGTTGCAGCTAAGGTAATTAGATTCGATGAATATCAGATGAGTTTTTAGGTTTTAAGAGATTTGGAAACGATTCGCCTTCTTTTGTGATTTCCTGATCGTCAAATTTTGAAGGATTTTGTATTTTGATGGAAGTTTTGCTTATGATCAGTTCCTGGTAATTATTAGGTTTTGTTTGATTTTGATTCGCGGTTGCATATTCTGGAAAGATCTAGCTTGTTCGTACAAAAATAAAAAAAATGAAAACAGAACGAAGGGTTCTCTGATCGCCTCTCAGAATTATAAGTTTTTTCTGATTGGCATTCTTGTTATTCTGGTGATATTTGGATCCGGCTCATCCTTGACTCATGTGACAGTTGGATATACTCTTAATACGATTCATGAAACATGTCTTCACGTTGAAACCACTTTTAGCGTTTAACTTGTATGTCTGCTTTTGATTATTATTTTTTTCAGTGAGAGGTTAAGCTAAAGTTCTCTGGATTGCTCCTGCTATATTATCAGCCTTTGGAGGATGATAGACCATCGGTATGTGCTTGAGTTTTCTCGAAGTTAGGATGAATCGATACGAGCCATCTGATTGATTATTATACGTATTGGAGTGCCTGAAGGAAATATATAGTAGCAGTTGGATAATTGGGTTTCCATTTGTTAGGTGTTGAGCCTTGTTGCTTATTTGGATTCTAGACTTCCATGACCGTCGTAGCATGATGGTTGGGAAGGTTGGGAAGATTTTAGATGGGTACAAGAGATAGTAATAGGACACTCTCTGAGATAGTGGGTCTGGTTAAATCCTGGCTCCCCTGGCGATCCGAGCCAGCTACTGTGTCCAGGGATTTTTGGATGCCTGATCAGAGCTGTCGTGTATGTTACGAGTGTGATAGTCAGTTTACCCTCATCAATCGCAGGCATCATTGTCGTCTTTGTGGGAGAGTTTTCTGTGGCAAGTGTACAGCCAACTCAATACCTTTTGCTCCCGGTGACTTGAGAACTCCCCGTGAAGAGTGGGAGAGGATCCGTGTTTGCAATTATTGTTTCAGGCAATGGGAGCAAGGTGATGGTGGACCACATGTTTCACATATCACGGAACTTAGTAGTTCACCTTCAGAGACAAGTCTTCTTAGCTCAAAGACTAGTACAACTGCCAATAGTAGTGCTCTTGGCTCGATGCCAGGACTAATTGGTCCTTATCAAAGGGTTCATCATGGTTCTGATGTCAGCTTGCACGGAGTATCTTCAATGGAGACAAGCACAACCAGGCAAGACAAAGAAACTTCAAGAAGGAGCAGCTTTGTTGCCAGAGATATGGAAGATCCATCTCGCTTTGCTTTAAATAGGTACTCCTTTCCTCTGAATTCTCTTTGGTCTCATAGGTAAGAGTGAAGCTTGTTAGACTCTTCAAATGAGCTGCAGGGTAGGTCCTGTGACCTTTGACCAGGCTTTTTATGCAATTCCAAGGTAGAGATCGATCAAAATATTTCTTCGGCATGTGAAGTATGAAACAGAAACTTTTACTTTCTGAGTGAAAACTAGGAAATCAGAGTACTTTAAATTCACTATTGTGTGGGGGTAACTTATTTATATTTTCTTTTCTGCATCAGGAGTGATGATGAGTACGACGAGTATGGTGTATACCAGACTGATATTGAGACGAGTCATTCACCTCAAGCTAATGAATATTATGGTCCAATGGAATATCGTGGAATGAGCATTGATGATGGCCCTTGTAAGCATCTTAGTGGCGAAACCGCTGACCAGAAAAGTTTAAGCGGCTCTCCACTCATTCATCAGTGTCTTGAATCTCTGATTCACGAAGGATCAGAGCAGTTCCAGAAGAAAGATGAGCATGATGGTCGTGAAGAATGTGAAGCTCCTTCTCCAGCAGATATTTCAGATGATCAAGTGGCAGAACCGGTGGATTTCGAGAACAATGGACTTTTGTGGGTTCCACCTGATCCAGAAAATGAAGAAGATGAGAGAGAAAGTGTTTTGTTTGATGAGGAAGATAACGAGGGAGATGCCTCAGGTGAGTGGGGATACTTACGACCTTCAACTAGCTTCGGAAGTGGAGAGTACCGTAGCGAGGATCGAACGACTGAAGAGCACAAGAAAGCTATGAAGAATGTGGTTGATGGGCACTTTAGGGCTTTGCTTGCACAACTATTGCAAGTTGAGAACATCCCTGTAAGCGATGAAGGGGGCAAAGAGAGCTGGTTAGAGATTATCACCTCTCTTTCTTGGGAGGCTGCTAACTTATTGAAGCCTGATATGAGCAAAAGTGGAGGAATGGATCCTGGTGGCTATGTCAAAATAAAGTGCTTAGCTTCTGGATTCCGACATGATAGGTAATAGAAGCAAAAACATTTAATCCCAAAATACTGCTGTCGAGTCTGTAGTGCTTCATTTCATGCACTGTGTGTTTTTCATCATGTCATCTGGATTCTTGTGAAGTTTCATTCTTTAGTAACCCCCATCTCGTGTATAACTTTACAGCATGGTGGTAAAGGGAGTTGTTTGCAAGAAAAATGTGGCTCATAGGAGAATGAGTGCGAAGATTGAGAAAGCTCGAATATTGATTCTAGGCGGTGGACTTGAGTATCAAAGGGTCTCAAACCAGTTATCAAGTTTTGATACTTTGTTGCAACAGGTGAAATTTGCCTGCCACTTACCTATTTCGTTTTCTTCCTGTTGGTGGATAGAAATGTAATTTCTTATCTATGCCTAGACCCTTCTACTCACACATATTTTGGTTTTCAGGAAAAGGATCATCTAAAGATGGCTGTTGCAAAGATTCACGCTGAACGTCCAAATATTCTACTAGTCGAAAAATCAGTTTCTCGGTTTGCGCAAGAGTATCTTCTAGCCAAAGACATATCTCTTGTTCTAAACATCAAGAAGCCACTTTTAGACCGTATTGCTCGCTGCACTGGTGCTCAAATAATTCCTTCAGTAGACCATCTCTCCTCTCAAAAGCTGGGCTACTGTGAGAATTTTCGGGTGGATAGGTTTCTTGAAGAACATGGTTCATCTGGTCAAGTTGGAAAGAAAGTGGTGAAGACGTTGATGTATTTTGAGAATTGTCCGAAACCATTAGGCTTTACAGTAAGCACTCCCAACTATTAGAAAATAAAATACAGAACAAATTTTTTTATATCTGATTGCCTCATGATAGTACTTCTTACTTTTTTTGGCCTTTCTTCTTCAGATTTTGCTTAGGGGTGCAAATGAAGATGAGTTGAAAAAAGTGAAGCATGTGGTCCAGTATGGAGTGTTTGCAGCTTATCATTTGGCACTCGAGACATCGTTTCTTGCTGATGAGGGAGCCTCACCAGAACTTCCTTTGAATTCCCCGATTACGGTGGCACTCCCAGATAAATCTACGAGCATTGAACGTTCGATATCTACCGTGCCAGGCTTCACGGTCTCCACATATGAAAAATCTCCGACAATGCTATCTGGTGCTGAACCACAACGAGCAAACAGTGTCCCAGTATCAGAGTTACTTTCGACCACTGCCAATCTATCCACCCAGAAGGATATAAATCCTCTGATACCCAATGGTTCAGGCTGGCAGGCTAGGGAAATAAATCCGAGTTTCGTGTTTTCACGCCATCATGTTTCATTAAATTTGCCTGACCGTGTGATAGAGAGCAGAAACTCAGATTTGTCTGGAAGATCTGTACTGGTGGACACTCCAGCAGACGAAGGCAACCCAATTGTTGTGGCAGATGACACAATGGACAATTCCTTACATTCATCAAGGCAAGGCTTTGTGCAAAAGAGTTCTCAAAGTGATAAGAGTGTTATGGTAATAAACCAAGACAATGGTTCAGAACTTACAACCGTCCAACAACAAAACATTGAGAATCCAAAGGAAACACAATCTCAAAAAGAAGAATTTCCTCCGTCACCCTCTGACCACCAGAGCATTTTGGTTTCTTTATCGTCCCGATCAGTGTGGAAAGGAACTGTGTGTGAGAGGTCTCATCTTTTTCGGATAAAATACTATGGTAGTTTTGATAAACCCTTGGGACGTTTCTTGAGAGATCATTTATTCGATCAGGTGAGTTTCTTTCTATTTTATTTGACACCTCAATTACAGCTTACATAATAATCTGGTAACCTAAATGCATGCTCAAAACTTTTCAGAGTTACAGGTGCCGGTCATGTGAGATGCCATCAGAAGCTCACGTTCACTGTTACACTCATCGGCAAGGTAGCCTTACCATATCTGTCAAGAAGCTCCAGGATTATCTCTTACCTGGTGAAAAGGAGGGGAAGATCTGGATGTGGCATAGATGCCTGAGATGCCCGCGACCTAACGGCTTCCCCCCAGCAACTCTACGAGTGGTTATGTCTGATGCTGCATGGGGATTATCGTTTGGGAAGTTTTTGGAGCTCAGTTTCTCAAATCACGCAGCTGCTAGTAGAGTCGCTTGTTGTGGCCATTCTCTGCATAGAGATTGTCTTCGCTTCTATGGGTACTTTTTTCTTGCAACCTCCTTGGGCCAAATATGATTTAATTTTTTTTAATTGTCTTATTTAAAGTCTGTATTTTCCTAACAATTTGTACCCGTGCAGATTTGGGAACATGGTTGCTTGCTTCCGGTACGCTACTATAGATGTTCATTCGGTCTACCTTCCACCATCCATTCTTAGTTTCAACTATGAGAATCAGGATTGGATACAGAGAGAAACAGACGAGGTGAAATACCTGTGATTCTCTTGGATGCAGTTTCGAAATCGAACACTTTGACTTGACTGAGTTCTCCCTCTTTTTTTATTTAAACAGGTGATAGAGAGAGCAGAGCTTCTATTTTCTGAAGTATTAAACGCTATTAGTCAAATTGCAGAGAAAGGTTTCAGGCGTCGAATTGGTGAACTTGAAGAAGTGCTGCAAAGAGAGAAAGCAGAATTCGAGGTGATAAATTATTAATATATATTAAAGAGCATCTAGAACTCAGCGATGCAAAATTAATTCGTTTTATGCCTTGTAACAATTGGACGACAATAGCTAAAATAAGACAAGGCCTGTTTTGTAACTAGTCTTACATATCTTCCAGGAGAATATGCAAAAGATGTTGCACAGGGAGGGGAAGGAAGGCCAACATCTCGTGGACATTCTTGAGTTATACCGGATTCGCAGACAACTGCTTTTTCAGTCATATATGTGGGATCACCGCTTGATTAGTGCATCGACTTTACATAAGCTTGATGACATAAAGAGAGAAGACAATGAGAAACCACCCTTGGCTAAGAGCCAGACGCTCCCCGAGATGAATGCTGGGACCAACTCTCTTCTTACTGGCTCAGAGGTTACTCTCAATCCTGATGGTGATTCTACTGGTGACACTGGCTCCTTAAATAATTTTCAGACGGAAGCAGACACAAATTCAGATTTGAAAGAGGAAAAGGATTATGGGGGAGAAGTTTCTCCCAGCAAGACCGTACCAGATACATGTGATCCTCTAGAAAATAAACTCGATGTTCGCAGAACACAGTCTGATGGCCAGATAGTTATGAAAAATCTATCAGCCACTCTAGATGCAGCATGGATAGGTGAACGTCAAACATCTGTGGAGATTCCAACCAACAATAAGGTCTTGCTTCCTCCGTCCTCCATATCAAACTCTTCAACTTTCCCTCAAATCTCAGAGGGTCTAAAGCCTATAGATCTCCCAGAACAGCAAAACGCATCCAAGGTGGCCTATCCAGTTTCCCCTGCACTGCCAAGTAAGAGTGATGAGAATCCAGAAGACTCCGTTAGCTGGTTAAGTGTGCCATTCCTCAATTTCTACCGTTCGATTAACAAGAATTTCCTGCTTAGCTCTCAGAAGCTTGATACATTTGGCGAGCATAGGCCTATCTATATTTCATCTTTTAAAGAGGCAGAGCTTCAAGGTGGGCCAAGGCTACTTCTGCCCGTAGGCTTGAATGATATTGTTGTTCCGGTTTATGATGACGAACCCACGAGCATGATTGCATATGCCTTGATGACACCCGAATATCAACGCCAAACTTCTGTTGAAGGGGAATCTCTAGTTTCATATCCTTCTGAACTGAATATCCCTCGCCCAGTTGATGACATCATTTTTGACCCTAGCAGAAGCAATGGTTCAGTCGACGAGAGCATACTTTCAATGTCCTCGTCTCGCAGTAGCTCACTGCTTCTGGACCCACTATCATATACAAAAGCTTTACATGCTCGAGTCTCATATGGAGAGGACGGTACTCTTGGAAAAGTGAAGTACACAGTTACTTGTTACTATGCAAAACGGTTTGAGGCGCTGCGGGGTATATGTCTCCCTTCGGAACTTGAATTTATAAGGTCCCTTAGCCGGTGTAAAAAATGGGGAGCTCAAGGTGGCAAGAGCAATGTCTTCTTTGCTAAAACCCTGGACGATCGATTTATCATCAAGCAAGTCACCAAGACAGAATTGGAATCATTCATTAAATTTGCTCCTGCTTACTTCAAATACTTATCTGAGTCTATCAGCACGAAAAGCCCAACTTGCCTGGCAAAAATCTTGGGAATCTATCAGGTACTTGACTGCTAAGTTGAAAGATTTCCCGGACAGGTTTGATTCACTCTTGATGAAAATATGTATTGTGTTAATAGGTCGCAACAAAGCAACTTAAGAGCGGGAAAGAAACAAAGATGGATGTTCTGGTTATGGAGAATCTTCTGTTTGGAAGAACGGTGAAACGACTTTATGACCTGAAAGGATCTTCCCGGGCGCGCTACAATCCTGACTCTAGTGGGAGCAACAAAGTCTTGTTGGATCAAAACTTGATTGAAGCAATGCCAACTTCTCCCATTTTTGTCGGTAACAAAGCAAAACGATTGTTGGAAAGAGCTGTCTGGAACGATACTGCTTTTCTTGCGGTGAGTTTTACTCTTCTGCAAACCATTTACTCTTCACTACTCTTTGAATCAGTAATAAGATTATCTTCTCGTGTTTGCAGTTGGGTGATGTGATGGATTACTCGTTGCTAGTAGGCGTGGATGAAGAAAAGAACGAGCTAGTTCTCGGGATTATCGACTTCTTGAGGCAGTACACATGGGACAAGCATCTAGAATCTTGGGTGAAATTTACAGGAATCTTAGGAGGACCAAAGAATGAAGCACCAACCGTAATTTCTCCAAAGCAATACAAGAGAAGATTCAGAAAGGCGATGACAACTTACTTCCTCATGGTCCCTGATCAATGGTCTCCGCCTAATGTCGTTGCTAATAACTCCAGATCTGATCAACCTGAAGAAACCTCTCAAGCCGGTACACAGGCAGAGTGATATAAGAATCCTCATATTGTAAGTTTTTTGGGTCTTGTATAGATTTTGGCATTTGGGAACACATTATTATTCTTTTTTTTTTTTTTTTCTTTATTGGAAGATTGGGTTTCCGTCAGATATCGATTTTGTTTGCGTCTTTTAGATTTTGGGTCGTTAAAGTAGAGACTTAGGAGATTGTCTGAAAATTCCTCAGAACGATGTGAGATTATTTCATTTTATAATGTCTGTACAAAAAAAAAAAAAAAAAAAGCCTTTTTTTCTTTTTTTTTATATTTTTTTTTTTTTTTTTTTTTTTTNTTTTTTTTTTTTTTTTTTTTTTTGTGTGTATAGCTTTGCCTACATGTGTTACGATTTATGAAAGATTCTTTTGTTATATGTTTGATCCTCGTACCGTTTTTTTTTTGCTTCTGTCTTAATTATACTAAAGAAAATATTGAAATCAGAATCTGGACATATATTCATGTTTTGTGTTCTTACAAAAGAGAAACAAGAAAGAAGCAAATCGCTGCTTCTTTCACAGCCTTTTTTTTCTGTACATTCTTATTCAAGAGGCCATTTTCAAGAGAGAACAGATTCTGATTTGTAAAAGAAAAGAAGAAAAAAAGAAGTGATCTAGAGGAAGTCAAAGCTGCTCCATTTGATCATCATTAACTCTTGTTGTGAAGCAATTATCTGTTTTTGACCATCTTTCTCTGCACCGCTCAGTTCCTGATAACTTCTTTGCAGAAGATCAAGAATCTCCACCTCTCTGTTTCCAAATCCAATAATTAAAAGCTTTGAAACAAGATCGATCTGATGTATATCTAATTTAGGATTAGGAATTTATCATACCTTGAGTAAGAAGCTACCATTGGACTCTGTGTGGGACAACGAGGACCTTCATCGTATCCTTCACATATAACCTCTCCATTTTCATCTGTGTAACAGATAATCCCTTGTATCGGATCTTCAAAGACCTGTTCCAAGGAAAGAAAAAAAAACCCCAATTTTCAAATCATATTTTGCCAAATGGGTTGTGTCTGGATTCTCCAGATAATTAAGAACACAGTTCTAGGAAATAAAAGGAGGATCTTACAGTGTTCTTGGTGGAGTATCTGATCGGCTGAGGCTGTGAAACTGTGACTTGCTTGACTTTAACTTGAACTTGACTCTGTTGAAGCATCAGAGTCTTTGATCTTACTGTTTTTGGAACAAAACATGGTGTTTTAAGAGGAAGACAAAGTTTAGTTGAATATGCCATAGCCTTTGTGTTTCTTTTTTTTCCAGAAGAAACTTTGATCTCTTCTTTTTGGACAAATTGTTTGGTTTATAGGTCTCAAGAACTTGGAAAAAAATTAGCAAAACAATAATTATATATATTCCGATGATTGGTTGAATCTGAGTTTAATTATAATATAAGATTTTTAAGTTTATATAGACGCAGTATGCAGATAAAATAATACTAGCCGATAAGAGTGTTCTCCTTGTTAACAGGTTTAATTGTCTTTTTCGTGGGGTTCTTCTAATTGTTTCATTTTTCTTCTTACGTTTGATTTGATGAACCATTGTGAAACCGTTGAATTTATCTTGTGTATGTCTAGTCATATACATTAGGTCTATTTTTAATACATAATGTTTATAGAACTATTATTTGGATTTCTTACTCGGATCATCTGAATTCAATTACTAAAAAAATACATTCAAATTCGTAATACTTATATTTTTTTAAAAATGGTTGTTATATTATAACCCAAAACATTTGAATTAAGTAAAAAAAAAAAAACATTTGAATTAAGTGTAATAACATCACTATTTTATTAAAAGCAAAAAATAGTGGTGTTTAGACAGTTCAACGATTATACACTTTATCTTCCATCCGCACTAATAAAATATGTCATTCAATCAATTTCAAAAAATTGTATGCAATTCTTAGTTCTTTACTTAATTTTCAAAAAAAAAAANAAAAAAAAAAAAAAAAAAAAATAGTTCTTTACTTATCTGCCGTCCAGTGACGAATTAATTTCTACTTTAATCAATCGTACCACGTGTCGGTATATCTAGAGTCATGACAAAAAAAAACTGTGGCAAATTGTCAATTATTGGTGAATGGGTAAATTAATGTTATGATTAGACAAGAGATTAATTGTTGGCTAAACATGGAGACATCGTCGTATAGTTGCTCGGAAAAGTCCGTCTCTTCCTAACCTCAATAAGGTGTTAATAAACTAATACCAAAATTTACAATTTTTGTTGATAAAGTATACCAAACTATACATGATAATAACGAATATTCCTCCATCAATTAAAATAAACTTATGCGAATCTTTATTTTGTTTTCTAAAAAGAAAACCACACATTCTCACAAATGTCTGACTCATTAACAACTTTGGAATCCTCAATAGTTTGGACATGTTCAACCAAAAATATATATAAAAAAAAACTCTAAATGGTGGAATCATAGATCACAAAACGTTGGAGCAAACTTCCAGAACTGCTTTAACAAAAAAAAACAAAAAAATAAGACTTCCACAAATCAATTTATTTTTGTTTGTCGATTAAGACAAAACTAAAAATATAGTGTTGCTAGATATAATGCTAGCTGATTACTCGGTAGTCTATAAAATAGTTTATATAAAAAATGTATAATTAGAGAGTTGTGGTCTCTGTTTCAGGAGGTTGGGAGGTTAAAATACGTCACTAAAGTTTATACTATATACTGTATCATTTTTCTATATCGTTGTCCACTTATATCATCGCGGAGTGGTGGCCTAACTTATCAATATCGTACGATCTTCGAATATTATAATTAATTTAATATAAGCAAGTATGATTATTAAATTTGATACAGTAATTATCAATATTATCTTCATAGCCTCTTAATCTCTTATTATATTATATGATGGTTGATGAATTACCAGAAACATATGTTGATGGGGGAAAAAACAAACAAACATAAGCTGTGAGTGAAAATAGGTAATGGGTTTAGGCTAAATGATTAGCTTAAGAAGTGATATGTAAGCCCATTAAAAGTAATTTCAAAAAAATTTCTATATACGGCAGTTTAATTTATTTCTGACCAATAGTTTTACTTTTTACATATATTATTATGTTTTACTTATGTTTTGCTTATTATTTACTTATCTTTTGTCAATTTTTTAAAAATCATCATTAATTACCATATTTTCATCTTTAACATTTATAAAACATCTTACCATATTTTCATTTGATTGTTAAATGACAAACAACTTCATATATATATA
>OVAQ01002650.1:0-12027 GCA_900406345.1 Erysimum cheiri | reverse complement strand
CCTCCTCCATATGTTTACAAGTCTCCACCACCTCCTCCTTACGTCTACAACTCTCCTCCTTATGTTTACAAGTCACCACCACCTCCTCCCTATGTCTACAGCCCTCCTCCTTATGTTTACAAGTCTCCACCACCATCTTCGAGCTATAGTTATAGCTCTCCCCCTCCACCACTCTACTAAACAAATATATACTCGATGAACTGATATTCATAAAATAAAAACTTATATATTAATTTATTGTCATAATTATAATAAATGAAATGTATATCATTGGTTACAAACCAGGTGCATTTTTGTTGTTTGATGCTTCTTTTGATGTTGTTAACTCTTTAAAAGATTGATGTTTTTGTATGTCGTCCATTTTTTAGTCTAATAAACTCAATAAATTTCATTCAAACAGCTTAATAAATCCATCAATCTTGCAGCATCTCAGTTTCTATGAAAAAGATTACTATAGGATTTGTATGGAGTCAGTATAATTAAAGATCGACTCAATCTCATAAGAAAACAAAGAAAAGGTAACGGTGGAGCAAGACATTTCTCAATTACAAATGTTTTTTTTTTTTAAATGAATGTAAAATTTATTCAACCAAAAAACCTTTTTACAACATATGCAACCTTTGTTTGAAATGTCCTAGAGAGTTTTTAAGCTTGTTTAACCGGAAATTGAACGACAAATATGGTTGAAACAGAAACAGTCTAGAATCTGGTGTAAACTTGCGTTCACAATAACAATTAGTATTATTTATCATTATTTGTTATTATTTTACAATTTTCCTCTACATATATTAATGGAAACTTAGTAAAATATAAAGTTTTAAAGCGTGTAATTAAAAATCAACGATTTTACCATTAAAGAAAGTGAAATTATTTGTTAAATAATGAGATTACTTTATTGGTTTAGTAACCAATTTTTCTTTAAACTACTCATTTTTGGTTATTTTAAAGATATTTAAGAGAAAAAATCAAATATTGTGATATCTCTTAAAAAGATGATGTACTGTATAATAAAAATAACAATAATAATAATATAGAAGTGAGAAACACCCAATTTGTCTAATTTTAAAGATTAATGGAAAACGAAGAAAAGATAACAAAAAAAAAAAATCAAGTGGGCGGGATTAGATATTATATTTTGGAAATATATTTAACATTGGTTACTTGTAGTCTTGTATAATGGAACAACATAGAAAAAAGTATTTTCATTATAGTTAAATGAAGAGTAAAATGGTAAGAAAATGCTAATGCGTGGGATTGGTTTGCTCCCAATCTTGACTGATATACGTCTCGCTCAAAGCTTTGTACCTTTGTCATCCGTTATACGTTCCAAGCAGCATTACATAGTCTCTGGCAAGAGAGGAATGGCCGCGGTCATGGTGATTCTCATACACCAGCTCCACAAGTGACAAGTCATTAGATTTATTGACAAAACAGTGCGAAACAAGCTTCTCCTTCTGCGGTTACACAAAGGCTACGATGGTGGGATCCAATATTAGTTCCAAATTCGTCTCTAAACTTGGTATTTTTCGTATAATTTTTATCTTCAAAAAACGTTTAGCTCACAGTGAAACATTTGATGTAAAACAGTTTTTTTTTTTTTTTGGAATATAATTTTACATTCTTTAAAAAACAATGGTAATAAAAGAAAATTAGGAGTAGGACAGTATATTAAAATAATATGTCAGGTCTTTGTCATTACCTAGTTTCTCTCAAAGTTTTTCTCATTATCAAAATTTATTAAAAATAAATAAAGACACCATAACATCCATGTTTATAATTACAAAATGTAATAAAGAACTAGTGTATCCAAATTTAAATTGACAACTTCAAAGTCTACACAATCAAATTTGAACTATGGTGAAGAGTAGTTACCAAAGACATATTCTTTTCTAATTTTTTTTTTTTTTTTGTCAACTTTTCTAATTTTTCCTTTAAGACAAAATCTGAAACTAAGGTAACTAATTAAACAATATAGCACACTATTGCTGTAAGACACATTCATAAATTACAATAACCAAAGATACTTAGTTGTTGTAATGGGTGCTATCAGTTTGATTTTTACTTCAAACCTAGCATCAATAGTTAAGTATACATGATAGGTTGGAAAGTAAAAGGGATCATCAACATGCTAAACTAAAAAAAGTGGAAACGATAAGAACATTACAAGAAAAGCACAAAATTGGAACATAAGATTCAAAAGTTTTCTCCGATAAGTAGGAAAAAAAGATTCGAAGGTTCTTTATAAACTATAGAGAAAATATAAGATTACAATATACGGTCTCACAAAGATAAAATTTAACGTTCATTAGAACACTGTCACGGTTGCACAAACCTGGCTAATATGGCTAGGTCCAGAATCTTAACGTCAAGATTATCATCAATCTTGACGATACCGTCTGACCCGTCGATTCCGATCAGTTTACCTGTAGACCCACGATATTGGCCGCCAACTATTTTGACACGATCATTCTTCCTCGGAGGAACTATCTCAAGTTCGCCTGGGAGGACCGTTATAGTGTCACCTTCACCGTTGGACCCGAGAGACACTTTACATGTTCCATCCTGACAAAAGTAGCAGCACATAGGAAGAAGAATGTGGGAGTTAGTTTTCTCCTGGTTTTGTTTATCAACTAGTAGTTGTAAAACTGGAAGGCAAAAGACTAACCGAAACATCTCGGATGACGCCCACATCGCTATCCCCTCCAACCTTTTGTACGTCAACCAAAATATCAGGCATGAACCATGCTTCAGCATCCCCACCTGTGGAATTTACAAAAAAAAAAAAGATAAGAAAACCGCATTAGAAATGGAAACTTCGTGCATATGAAACGATGATTTAAATAAGGGGGGATTGAGACATAAGAGATGCATAGTCGGACTAAACTAAACATTTATCCTTTTAGCTAAGAACCAACAATAGACGATACCTATAACAGGAGACATGACATCGAGGCCGGTTCCAGGAGTCATTGGTTGTCCTCCGGGAGTTCCAGGTAGGTATGAAGCCGAGCTTGGTGTCATGGGTTGCCCAGGTGTTGATGGTAGGTAAGGACTTGGGGCATTAACTGCATGAGAAGGTCCGTGAGGAAAAGACTGGCCACACAAGAAAAGCCAACGTCTAAAAAAAAGATTACACGCATCTTACCATAAGCTGAACCATGGTCTCTAGGTGTCCCTGCGTCAGAGTAACTACCACCAGGAGTACTAGCCCATCCTGAGCCAGGAGTTGGTGCTTCGTATGCTCGTGAAGGAGGACTTCCCGGCTAGAAAAAAGGAACACAAACGATTTTAATTCACAATCAACACAAGACTACATATGTCAGAGACATTTTAAAGCAAAGAATAAGGTCGAAAGCAAAGTCATAGATGGAAAACTCTTACCTGATATTGAGGACTCGTTCCCCAAGATGCTGGATTTCCGTCTTCCCAGCTATCCCTGATGCCATAACAACACCATAATTTGAGAGATATCCAAATTTATTCTTCAATCAAGATTTACAATTCTCAGACATGTGCTAATAATTTCTGGGGATATTGAAACAATAATCATGTTGTATGACACAACCGACAACCTCACATTGATGCAAAATTACTACAGCATTAAAGGGAAATAGGAGGGCTATCCAAATTACTTCTGAAAATAGAAACGCAGCAACAAACTTACCTAGGTGGACTCATAGGCGTGTAAGGATTCCAAGCTCTATCACGCATGGGTGTCCTCATTCCATCATGGATTGGTGTAGCTGAAATTTATATAAAATCACCAAAGAACTTAATATGTCAATTGTCAAATGAACATATTACAGAGGAGGTGTCATATCACATTAAAAATGAATAGATTTTGGATCCTAAGCCGTGCAAGAGCTAACAAACCTCCAGAGTCCCGCATTGGAGTCATATAAGGATGAAGTGGAGTCCGCGATGGATGCATAGGTGTTTCGCTTCCCATACTATACCGAGATGTATCTCTGTGTAGAAATCAAATGATACAATCAATGTCCTATATGATGATTGAAGTCAAAATAACCAATGAGATTAATTAGTAGATTACCGAAACGGTGTTGTCGCAACATTATCTGATATTGCTTCCCGATCAACTGCATATACAACTATTATTAGAATTCATTCGACATGTAGCAACCCACGTGCGGAGAAGTGGATACAAGGGCTTGCCTGTCACAATCTTCATCTCAAGTTCTACACGCACTGTATTTCCTTTCACTTCTACTACAGGTCCCCTATACCCCTTGAAAGGTCCGAGACGGATTTTAACAGTAGTACCCAACAAAGAATCGTCTCCCCCTCCTCTTCCACCCCTATGCCTCCCTCCCGCTGCATTTAAAGATACACATAATAATAAGAGTATGTACAACTGTACACAGATATATATAAGCATTTCACAAATGATAAGCAAAGCAATATTGGTTTAATGCAATGAATCATTATTCTACCAGAAAACTGAGAAAGTCATATATAGTGCAAAAATCATCGTCTTATTCTGGAAAAAATAAGAGCAGCGGACCAGTGATGAATGCAAATATAAACTAAACAAAACATTAGCTATTCTTACTCACAACCAAAACAGAAGAAAAATTCTGAACATACAGTTATATCCCATGCCTCTGCCGCGTTGAAATCTTCCTGGAGATTGGGGGACTGGGGCAGGTGCCTTGAAATTGCCAAACCTTGAAAAGGAATCACCACCCTACAGTAGAAAATTTGCTGGATAAGGTAAAGCTACAGTTTGATGAAACAAATAACAAAAACAAGGCCACATCACGAAAAGACGCTTACATTTCTATTAGCACCAGAACGTGATCCACCAACAACAATGCATGATGTGCATTTAGCGCAGATAAATCCAGCATGCTCAAGGTGATGCCGATCATATATAAATAAGACTCCTTTGTAAATATGCCTCACAGGACCTTGTTTACCCTATAACAAACAGATTAGTTGATATGAGTTCAGTAAAGTTGAGCAAGGTAACCAACAACAACCAGACTGCAAAAGTACTCACTTTGCTAGGACCCTCGATGACTCTGACATCATCTTTCACAGCAATGACATTTTTGTACCGATCTTGAACATTGATTTTCTTCTCAAGTTTGCATTTGATTTCTCTAAGTTTGACAAGAGCAACCTCTGGTCTGTCAGGAACCCCTTTAAGAACCTAGGGACATCAGAACAGAGTTATTTATATATCCATTGGATGTTTATTTTAAAAAACAAAAAATCACAAAAGAAAATTTAAAAATTCTAGCAATTAAGGGTACACTTAATGATAGTGGTATTGTGGAAAAGCTGACAATTTACCTGGAAAGCTTCATTCTCTAGTCGTATAATTACTCCAAAGCTCAGGTTACTACACATCAAATAGATAAAGCTTTCATACGAGTGTAAATGGGAAACATGTATCATTTAAAGAAGATTAGGCATTCCACTTACTCCAGAAGCACAAGATCATGAAGTTCATAGTCCCCAATTTTAGTAACACCAGTTGTCACTTCTGAGCTCTCAACAACATGATCAGCAAAGACACGGACCTACAAGTATATGCTCTTGGGATTCAGTTACTCTACTAGTCAGAAAAAGCTCAATCCATATACAAAAGGTGGCATACATGTTCTTTAGTTGTGTCAGACAGAATGATAAGCACATGTTGATCAACTTTGACAACCATGCCTGTTGCTCCTTCATGGGTCCCGGAAACAACCTTCACATGATTACCAGGTTCAAAGTACTTGCAGAGCTCTCTCTCATTTACAGCAAGAGGATCCTGCAACACAACAGTCATTCTCGGGAATTTTTCTTGGCTGGATCATTTTTGAAACATGCAAGCAGTAACGAACAGCCAAAGAGTAAGGATGCTTACAGGGAGACCTTTCATTTCTGATCTGATGAGAACATTTTCTTCATCTACTTTCTCAACCCAACCCTTCAAGTTTTTCAGATCCCCCTTGATAACAATAACTGCATCACCTTTCATGAAATGACCTTTCTTTCTGTTTGCAAATAAAGTTGACAGACCAAAGTCCCCTTCTCCATTTTCACTTGGTTTATTAAACTTTTCAAGTTCGTCAAAAGTTGGTGTAACATTCTGAACAGTGATGGACTTCAATGATACTGCTTTGTACAGGAAGCCATCTTTGAAAAGCATGCCACCAATGTTTTCAAAGTAATCACCCGTCATGGGATCGCGCCGACGCTCAACTCGTATGTTCAATTCTCTATAGGCATGTAATAATTTTTAAAAATCCAGCAGTTTCGTAAAACCTTCTCCATAACAAGCTTTATAAAATTAAAGTACAACTACAGTATCTAAAAGGAGTACCTCGCTTCATCAATATTCATGAAACGTGGAGGTGGAACAAAAACTTTTTTCTTTGAAACTTCTCTTCCGTCCTGCAATTAGTCAAGCAAATAAGTATATAGTTTGAATGACTAGAGCACACTACAAAAACCTCAGAATTGCAGGACAGTCGTCGTAATTTTCTTTAACAGGCCAAGTTTAACTATTACTCTATTAGACATGTTTACTAAACACAAAAGCACCATCATTTCTTAAGCATGGGCAGAAATCTGTACCGGTTTACTGGCTAGAGCCTGCAGATCAATCCTTGGGATTAACTTGACTGTGACCCTCTGACGAACATTATCAACATCAACCACCTGCAGAGGACTTACATTTCAGCAGTCTATGCGTAGTTATAACAATGACAACACATGAAAATGGATCATACCTTAGCAAGATCACCTTTATATGTCCCGATTTTCATTCTAACCCAGGTATCCCGAGATAAATCAATTGCTTTGCTTTCAACAGAAAGAACATCTGTCATTTCTCTTATCGGGACAAGTAAGATCTTCTGATTAGCATAAATATTCCTCATGCCCTTGATTGCCTAACACAAGTAAAAGAAGCAATGAAAACTTGTCTTCACACCCAGTCACAACACTAATGAACACTATCACTGGCGCAGAAGATCAAAATATATGTGATACAGCGCAACCATCAAATACCTCTTTTACGTGAGCTTCCTTGTCTGCTTCAACATATATATAGTTTTTAAGATGGTCAAGAGCAACAACAGATCTAATCTGCAAATCTGCTCCTCGATCTATGAACTTTTGCATAAGACAAACGGCAACCTCCCTTTCCCGGCCAATCTGACATTACAATGTGAAAATCAGTGACAATCAATTCCAAGTATCACAGAACATACCATTACAAAGCAAAAAAGAAGACGAAGACGCAAGACTTATAACTTCCAAGGCAAATTATATAAAACCCTTACCGCACATTTCACCATCCACAATTTCGGATCACGAACTGACGGCAAAAGTGCTTGTTGCTCCACATCAGTAGCTTCTTCATCATATTCTTCATGATGCCTAGAGAACCGCTCTTGAATTCTCCTCTCAAGATCTTCCACATCCTCATCATTCTCCTCACGAGATAAAAACTGCCTTTCGTGATACCGTCTATCAACTCGCTCATCCGGAAGGTCAGTTCCAGCATCCACTATAAAATCTACATTTCAAAAAAAAAAAAAAAAACTTCAACCACTTAAAAATTGTGTCTTCAACGTCCAGAGTAATTTTTCTACTGAGAAACAATCTCAATGTAACAATAACACAAATCTCAACTATGAAAAGAGTTAATCAAATCAAATTCAATCTCAAAAAACGAAAATTCAAAATTTACTTACCATCCTCTCCGTCGTCTTCTTCCTCTTCATCTTCATCATCAACTTGATGAGCTTCACGGTCTAAGAAAATGGAAGCTGAAGGTTTCTTCCTCTTATTACTTCCACCTCCTTTACCTCCACGACTACCATAATCCTCATCATCATCATCTTCTTCCTGAGAATCTTCTTCAGCATAATCATCAATAAAATTCGATCTTCCTCTCTTCCGTCTAGACCCGCCGCTTCGTCCTCTCTCTTCTTCTTCTTCTTCTTCTTCCTCTTCCTCCAATTCTAATTCTTCGTAGTCTTCGTCTACATCATCGTCTTCGTCTCTGTTTCGCGGCATCGTTTAGGGTTCCGATCTGAAATTACCCAAATCTGTGAGTTTGCAAATTTGCTTTCTCTCTTCGTTTGTTTGAGCGAAGCGAACCCTAGAAAATCTGAAGAAGTGAATTCGAAGATGGTGTTGATTGTTTTTTGGTTTTTAAACCGGAATGGTTTGCAATGACGGTTTAATTGATTCAATTGAATTTGGTTTTGAAGACCGGAACGGTGTCCATTCACCGGTTTAATGGTTTAAACCAAATTTGAGATCATTTCGCTTCTGAATCTGTCTGGCTGGTGAAGTGGTAACTCGCAAAACAACAAAACGGACCGTTTTGTTAATTCATAAAGAGACAGAAAAATAGTCAAAATAATTTTGATGAACCATTTCATGGTCTAATGGGATTTGACAAATAAAAAAAATTAACTGTTAAATAAAAATTAATAATGTATGCAAATCATCAAGAATAAAAAATAAAAAATATATTATTTATGTTAAACAAACTATATAACTGAAACAATTTTTTTTCTTTTAAATTTTTAGAAAAATTATTTCTTGTTGCCGGAGTTTTCTCCGATTATCAAATCATGTTTATTGGATTTTTCTTTCAACATGCATTGGTTCTATTGCGGTGTTTGGTTAGTGGTTGTCCAATCTTATTTTGAGATAGATATATTTTTCAAACTGTTTATCATCCACCAAACCTCATTGTCGGATTCCACATAATTGTTTTCTTCATCCTCATTACCTTTTGATGAGATCTATATCTTATGCTTCTCCAATTCCAAACGAAGTTCCATAATTTGGTAGTTCGTTGATTGATGATTTTATCTTTCTCACGAATTTCATCATCTCGAGCTTGAATCAATGCTTTTTTTGGTCATCCTTTCACCTCATCTTTATAAAACCACACAAAGTAGTCTTGATCAATCCCACCAATCTAATAACACAAATAACACTTAACATGTATCAAGAAGCCAATCACAGTCTCCAATTGTAAAAGCAATCGACTATACCAATACCTTATACAACTCACAACTGAATAACCTTCTTCTCGGATTCCTACCGGTCCACGCTGTGAAAATCTTTGGAGCCCAACGACATTCACACATATTCAATCCCCAAATGATATGTTCTTGCTATTACTTGACGGTCCCGAGCTTAAATCCATCTATTCAAACAAAAGAAAATCCTTAGTAATTAACCTTTATCCATTGGTCTACATATGAACCTAGCATATCTCCCAGAATTGCAGCCTAAAGATTAACATAAAATAGATGAGAAGAAGAAGAGTTCAAGTTGTTATATACTGCATGTTATCTTATACATAAGTCAAATAGTCAACGTTGACGTTAACCGGACCTAAATTTCGGCCCATCTTAATATATGATTTTTGTGTAAGCTCATATTTTTAAATTTGACTTTTGTCGAGAAGTCCATACGGATATAAATCTCCTCCCTCCAAACTCATCATCATCACACACAAAACCCTAATTCCTGAGAGAAACCCTAAGGGCAAAAGATTCTGTTTACAATCTTGTCTCAATTCAGTTTCTGTGTACTGTTTCTTTGCTGAATAGATTCGATTCGATATCATTGATCTACTTCCCGGCCCGAACCCGTCACTTACGTCTGCGGAGGTAATCTCGACTCGAAAATGTAATCAAACATTTAAGATGATTTTAATGTTTTGGAACGTTTTCGAATCTATCTTGAGTTTGCATCTTTGTAATACAACATTCCGGTCTATGCTTATTTGTATTTGGATTGTGACTCTGTTGGTTTTCTTGTACAACATATATATATATAGACGGTGTGAAGTTGAAGACAAGTAAGAAGAAAATGGCTGATTCTGAGCCCGAGTTCGAGGATGGTGTGAAGAAGAAATAGAAGAAGAAACATGAGGAGACAAAGGTTGATTCTGAAGGCGATGATGGAAAGATGAGAAAGAAAGAATCTGGGAGTGATGTGATAAGAAACAGTGAAAGCTCTGAGGTTAAAGAAAGTAATGAGGACTCTATGAAAGACGCTGTGAAGAAGAAGAAGAAACACATTGTGGATTCAGAAGTTGAAGATAACAACTTGAACTCTACAAAAGATGCTAAAAAGAAAAGCAAGGAGAAGAAACAAAGTGAGGGTTCAGAGGCTGAAGAAAACGGCTTGAACTCTACGAAAGATGCAAAGAAGAAAAGGAAGAAGAAGAAGAAGCAAGAGTCTGGTGAGAGTGATAAAGATGTGACCACCCCAACGAGTCAAAGCACAAAAAAGGTGAAGTTTTCTGACAAACTTGAAACTTTTCTTTTTCCTATTGAGGATGAAGAAAAGGAAGATGAAGAGGAAGAAGGTAAGCTGGTGAGGGGTAAGCGGTATACTGAAGAAGAAGATGAACAAGTAAAGAAAGCTGTACATGATTACATTGACAAGCATGGATTAGGAGATAAGGGGATTGATATGGTTATGAAATGCAAGTCACACCCACAACTTAAAGGCTGTTGGAAAGAAATAGCATCTGCTTTACCTTGGAGGCCATATGAGAGTGTTTATCATCGTACACTATCTATATTTGAAGCAGAATCCAAGGGGGTATGGAAGAAAGAGGATTACGAACTCCTTTTTGAGCTTTATAAGAAACACGGGAATGATTGGAGAACAATTGGAGATGCAAGCATGTGAAAGACGCTTGAAGGAGATCAAGATTGTCATCGAAGAATAAAGGAAATTGGACGAGGGTGCACAGACTTTAAACAGAACAAGAGCAAGAATAATGTTCTTTTACTTTTGTTTACATCAATCGTATACTCTAAGGTCTCGAACCCAAAACTCTCTAAGATATGGAAGTACAGTTATTGCAGTGCCATGATGAGAGTTTGTAAAAACGATTTGTCATTTCTTACCTCACCCTTTGTAACTCTACTATGAGCCAAACGTTTTGTTTTGTTTTGTTTTTTTAGATTTAAAAAAAAAAAAAAAAATCATGTATCTTTACATTTTTTTTTTGTATGACTCATCTTGATTTACTATTAGGTTCTCTTTTTGTATGTGAATTTAAACTAAGTTAGATTGCATCTTTTGTAGAGTTACACTCGCGCAGGACCAGACTTTGTACGTTTATATTGTTGGTTAATCTTGTGCCTGGCGTGGATCATCATCTAGACTCAGAATAAAGTTAAGTTTGCTATAAATTTGCAATGGAAACAACAGATTCTGAAATCAGCTTACTTGTGGATCCTGAGACTTGTGATATATGTTTTGATGATGATTTCAGAGCTGAGGAGATATATTATGTTGCTTTATGCCATCATCAATTATGTGTGGAATGCTTGAAACGATATATAGAAGTTAAGCTTCTCGAGGGAACTATTCCGATATGTCCTTATTATCAATGCGAGTCTAAGCTGACTCTTACAAGTTGTGTCCACCTTTTGACACCCAAACTAAAAGATATGTGGGAACAAAGGATTGAAGAGGAATTCAGTTCCAGTAACAGAGGAAATTTATTGCCCAAACCCGAGGTGCTCGGCTTTAATGTCGGAAATCGGGTTCTCTAAATCTACTGAAGAAGTTGGATCTATGAGATGTTGCTTCAAATGTGGGGAACACTTTGGCATTAACTGCAAAGTTTTGTGGCATAGTGACGTGTCATGTGATATATAGTTACAAAAACTTGAGTCCAAATCAGCTTGCATCAGATGATATGATGCTTAAAGTTCTAGCAAATGAAAAAATGTGGCGTCAATGTGAAAAGTGTCAACACATGATCGAACTTTCAGAAGGATGCATCCATGTAACANATCTATAACCATATTCTCTAGCAATTATGATGCTTTTGGATTTTTTATTATGTTTTCACTTAATTGACATTGTAATTTCATGGTTGATATATGGATAGGTGTGGCTTTTCGTTTTGCTACACATGTGGAGCCGAATGGAAGCACGGAGGTTGCCCTCATCGACAAAACTATGTCTTGTGGTATTTCTTGCTTTTTTAATATTTCTTTGTTTTCATTATTA
>OVAQ01002649.1:0-12032 GCA_900406345.1 Erysimum cheiri | reverse complement strand
AGTAAAATCCCGCGCATCGCGCGGGGTCACAAATCTAGTCAATCAATATAAATAAGATATTATATCCCCTATGCTGCATAAAGTAATGAAAATAGACAAATGTATGTATGATTTTAGAAACGCATCTAAAATAAAGAGGAATTCCTTCAAATACCATCATTTTGGTTTTTTTTCCAAAAATACCACTAATACCAAATTATTGTTCAATGGTATGAAATTTTAAATTTTTGGTTTGGGTTGATTATTTTACAATTTAGGGTATAGTATTTAGGGGGTATGGTTTAGTGTTTAGAATTTATAGTTTAGTGTTTGAAAATTAAAATTTAATTTTACTTTTGTGGTATTTTTGTCCTAAAAACAAAAAGTAATGGTATTTTAGAGAATTGCCCTAAAATAAATGGTAAGCACGAAAACGAAATGATGGTTTCTATTTCACACGATTTTAGAATTTTTAAATTATATTAACGGTTATTAAAAATTTATATTGTTTTTGAACAAACACTGTTTATTTAAGTCTAAAAAATACATATATGTTGTATTTTCACAAGCAACAACGTAAAATATAGACTAAACAAGATATGTTAAGACAGAATTATAAACTAAAGTGGTTTTCCACTAAAATCTCTTATTTGAAGAATATTTTTATTAAAAATTTAGTTGAAGGTTTTTAAATGGATGGTCGACACTTGGAGGTGTTTTTTGTTAAAATCCTGTTAGTTTTTAATACATCCTGTTNTTTTTTTTTTTTTTTTTTTTTTTTTGTCAACCACACATTGATTAAAAGTTAACTCCATTACCAATCTGGAGGAAAAGAGTTTACAAACGAAATTTTAGAAAAATGCACTCTAGAAGAGCGAACTAAACAGTTTGCATGAGCATTACAAGAACGACGGGAAATACTAAAAAGAGAGAAAGAAGGAAAGGAAGCACGGAGCATATCAATCTCATCTAGCAGATTTGAGAAAACGGGCCACTCTTCAGGGGACTGCACCATAGAAACTAACTCTGTACAATCTGTCTCGAACGCCTCACAAGCAACTCTATACATCCTGTTTTGCAATGATTTATCCACTTTCTGGCCACTTGAAGCTTAATTGTTTTTTTTTTTTTTGCTTTTACTTACCTTAGTTACATTATGCGACAGGAGAGATAAGTATTAGAACTGAAATTGGCCACTTGAAGCTTAATTGTTCTTTTCTTTTTTTTTGCTTTTACTTACCTTAGTTACATTATGCAACAGGAGAGATAAGTATTAGAACTGAAATTGTCATTCAATGCATGTTAATTTACATAAAGAAAGTAAGAAACAAAAATTGTGATGTAGAAAAATTGTAGGTCGTAGTCGCAGACAAGATTAATTGTTCGCTACAATGAGATGGATGGATTGTCCGCCAGCCACTTGTGTTTCATTTTTCTGAACCATTTATTTTTTTATTTATCTGATATATATATTCATTGTGTATTACTTATTACGTTAACAAATAACAACTAGTTTTCCTTTTCCTTTCTAACTTCATCGACTAGTTATTTTTTATGTGGACAATTCTCTCAATAACCATAGTTTTAGTTTTTATGCCAATAATATCACAAAATCAAAACTAAACTTTTAATTTTCAAATTCTAAACACTAAATCCTAAACACTAAGGGGGGTGTATTCAAACTTGTATTTAAAGGGATTTGTAATATTTTTACAAATCCTATGTTATTCAATTATGGATTTTAAAAAATGTAATGAAATCCAGTGTTATTGAATTAATGATTTTAAAATCCACTTTAAAACCCAGTGTTATTGAAACTAATTTGTGGATTTGGTTTTTAATGATTTGGAAGGATTTGAGGGAATTTAAGAGGATTTCCTTAGTTAAAAATACAGATTTTCAAATCTCATCGTTTTAGGTGGAATTTGAAAGAATTTTCAATAAATCACATGAACTTCCATAAAATCATCAAAATCATATAAAATCTCATAAAAAATCAAATCCCTTAAAACAATAGATTGAATACATCCCCCTAAATCCTAAACACTAAACCCTACCCCCTAAATACTATACCCTAAATGTAAAATATTCAACTCAAACCAAAGATTTAAAATTCTACACCATTGACAAAAAATTTTGTATGTGTGGTATTTTTGTAAGCAAAACCAAAATCATGGTATTTGGATGAATTTTTCTACTAATTATATATAGTAAAATTACTTTTCAAAAACATAAAAATTTACAAAACTAATTGTTTAAAACTTGAAAACATAAATAATTGATATATCATTTATCACCAATAATTTTTTTTATAAAATATAGTTATCAAAACTAGACATGACAAAAGCCCATGTATTTTTTTTTAACACTGATTTTATTATTGTATTGCAAATTAAGAGAATTATTACATCTCTTACCTCTATGAGGATCCATATGCACCAACACCATTCAGAAGATCTCATGTACACTTGACTATTTTTTTAAACTTCATAAATCACCGATAAGACACGCTCTCCGAAAATTGAAACCCATACCTTCATGTGGAACTTCTACCAATAAATCGCGATATCTGGGACTCGAATCCCAGACCTCCTGGTGTAGAAGCATTAATCAATCCTTGGTCAACTACTGGACTAAGGTGACTTCCACAAGTCCGTGTATCTAAAATCTCTAATTTTTTAAAAGTCATGGTTTAAAAAACTAACGTGGCAACAATTAGGAAGCAGATTTTACATCTTTCTATAACTAACATTGAAATTAATCTCATTGTAACGTATTAAGATGAAATCTATTAGCAGAGTCCTGTGTGATGTTCCTAACCAGAGCCGGTCCGACATTTTCTAATGCCCTACGCAAATAAAAAAAATTATGCCCCATATATTTTTTGTAAAATCGCAAATAATAGTAATAATTAACAATTATAATCTAACAATCCAACTAACTAAGTCATTAGTTATTATATGCCCTTTGATCCTATAAAATGATAAACAACTAAAACTAAGAGCACATGTCCTCTATGGCTTTTACCAAATTAATGTCGACTATTATCTATGAACGAATGGCTAATATTATTTAAGCCTTGATATTTACTTAATTAATCAAAGTAAAGTTTTTTAGACTCATTTAATTGAATTTATCGAAAGAGAAAATTTGCTCTTCATTTATAGTTTTAAGTTTTTTTCCTAAACCAAAATTTAATGAATATGGCAAAATCTTATTAACAAAATCACTTATTTAATATTTTATTAACTTAAAAGGCTTAAGGCCCACTACATATGGTGAAAGAAAAGCCCAACAACAAATAAATTTATAAAAAGACCTATAATTTTTTCTTTTTTAACATAAAAGACCTTAAAAAAATTTCTAAAAAAATGTCCTATATATATGGATGCCCTAAGAGCATGGCTAAAGGGAAAAGTTAGAGTATATATCTTAGGGGTAATAAATTATTAAAATAATGTAAGAGGTTAAGTTTAGAAACAAGGTTATAGGAGTTGATTATTGGTATAATCTGTTTCTAAATAATAATTAAATAATTTAATAATGTAAAAATATAACATTTTTAAAAATTAAAAAAATAACTTTTAAATTGAAAACATAAAAAACTTATACTAAAATTGATTTGAAAATAAAAAGAAACACAAAAAATAATTCCAAATTATTATTAAATAAAAAAAACATTAAAGATATAATGAAAAACATAAAAACAAACAAACAAACAAACAAACATATTAATAAAAACACACAAACATTTTATTTAATTAATACAAAGTTTAAAAACCTTATTAATTATTTGGAAGATGTCTAAATTTAGTTCATATATTCTCAATCAAATCCTCTTTTAATTGGTGATGTGCTTGTCTATCACGAATTCTTGTGCGACCATCACCTATACCGCCGAGATTTGTAGCCATTTCGACTGAATACGTATGAATCTCGTCTTGTTCGAATTCTTCTTCGTCATAGAGAGTGTATGAATGTCGTTCATCTTCGACAATTATATTATGGAGTATGAGACATGCTCTCATAATAAATGTTATTTTGCCTTTCTCCAATAAAAGACATGAATTTTTAATCATGGCGAATCTAGCTTGCAGGATTCCAAATGCACGCTCAACATCTTTTCGTGCACTTTCTTGACGTTTTGCAAACAAAGAATGTTTCGGGTGTTGTGGTCGTGTGATGGATTTAATAAATGTCGCCCATTCGGGGTAAATACCATCCGTCAATAGTAAGCCAAATTATACTCTCTTCCGTTGACATAGTAGTTCACTTGGGGAGCATGACCGTGAATAATGTCATTAAATACTAGTGATTGATCGAGAACATTTAAATCGTTACAAGTACCTAGTGCTCCAAAAAACGCGTGCCATATCCAGAGATCAGCAGAAGCTACCGCCTCCAAAACAATTGTTGGTTTTCCGGTTCCTTGTGAATACATTCCTTTCCAAGCGGTTGGGCAATTCTTCCAGCCCCAATGCATACAGTCGATGCTTCCAACCATCCCCGAAAAACCCCGATGTTCTCCAATATGTAGTAGCCTTTCAAGATACTCTGGTGTGGGACGTCTTAGGTATTCATTGCCAAACAAGTCAACAATTCCGTCGACAAAATGTTCCAAACATTTACGAGCTGTCGTTTCACCAAGATGTATATATTCGTCAACCGTGTCCGCCTCACCCCCATATGCTAGTAGTTGAATTGCTGCAGTACATTTTTATAGCGGTGATATACCATTCCGGAAGGTTGTATATTTTTTTGGTTGAAAATATGGAACTTATGCAGAGAGACGATTCACAATACGCATGAACAATGACTTGTTCATTCAAAACCGTCTGCGGTATAGTCTTTCCGGGTAAGTCGGATTTTCACTGAAATAATCGTTCCACAAACGTTCGTGCCCGTCTTCAAGATTTATTTCGATATATGTACGTTTTTTCTTTTCGGCCGAAAAATTCTCTTGACTAACATCAAATTCATTATCAAATTGCTCTTGAAAATATTGGTCAAAACTATCATCATTAGAGTCATGATGATAGTGAAAATGGTCGGAAGAAGATGTCATAACAAAAATATTTAGAAGAATGAACAAAAGGAAATAATATGAGAAAAAAAAATTGGGGTTTAGCAAAGAAATAAAATTGAGAGACAGAACTTGATATTTTGAGAGAAAGAATGTGATTTGAAACTTGGATTTTTAAAAGAAGAAACGTGGGTTTTTGTTTTAGAGAAGAGGTTGATATCAGATTTGAGTTTTTGAGAGAATAGACTTGTGGTTTTTTGGAGAGAATAAACTTGTGGTTTGTGAGAGAAGGAAATTGATGTGGTTTGTGAAAGAAGTAAAGAACTTGATATATACACATATATTTGTGTCAGCCAATGTAGAGTATATGTGCATGTGAGTGTATGTTTGTTTGTGATGTCGGCCAATATATACACATATACCAAGCAAGTGCATGTGAGTGTATGTTTGTTTGTGATGTTGACATATGTTTGTGATGTCACCAATGACAGAAAAACATGTGACTCATAAAATAACAAAAATATGTGACTCATATACCACATGTGAGCCAATCAATCAATAACATACCAACAAAAACATTCATAAATATCATAAATTAGCAACATAAGATCCAATACATCATCTGATTCAATAAACCATCTGATCTGGTCCATAAACTACAATAAGAAATGACTGATTCATACTCTAATACCATACCTAGTGATTAAACATGACAATAGCCAATACTAAAGCTAAAACAGTGAAGCCCACACCAACTACCATCTCACTTCCTAATGTAAACCTAGGCTTTTTCAACTCAGAAACCATCTTCTCAAGGTTCATAACCTTCCCATCAGTTTCAGTCTGTTGTTCTCTCACCTGGTTAAGGTGTGACTCATAGTCACTCAAGAAGGTGAGATAGTCAACCTTTTCTGCAACCTCTCCATAGAATTTCTTCTTGGCTTTTATCTCCTCCATGACTGCCACATCCCACCACTTCCACACATGCATCTCTCCATCATCCCTATTCTCACAGGTGTAGAATCTTCTACCTGGATCATTTCGATGTAACTGGTTTTAAGAAGTGGTTCAGCACCATAGTAGCAAACCTTGGGGAATCCTAACTCAGTCTCTGGTTGAGGAAGATAGGTAACCGGTTCTCCATTGCTGAAACTACTCTCAGCCTGGTCAGCTACTAAATTTGCATTGTTGTAACTGCTGTAGCTTCCATCACCTGGGCTGTTACAATAGTCCTCTGATAAGTCAGAGAGGCTGTAGCTATAATCATGTACCATCTTTGAACCTGAACCTGAAACAAAAGAAACAGACAAGAAACATATCAGTTTTGAAATCCATTTAAAAGAGAGAAAGCAAAAGACAACTCAAAGATCAGTTTTGGATTCACATCCAAAAACAGATAACCAAATACTAAAATCTAAGTTCAGTTTTGAAATCTCATGTATTATATAAAACAAAAGACAACAGTCTAAGATCAGTTTTGCAAATAGATAACCAATTGCTCAAGCACTTACATAACTTAATAGAGAAAGCAAAACAGATAACCAATTTCTCATGTTCAGTTTTGAATTGACATAGAAAAAAGAGAAAACAAACTACAACATTCTAAGATCAGTTTTGGAAACTGTTTTGAATTCTCATTTAACTCCTGAACCAGCATTTACATAATTTATCATTTTCATTAATAAACTTAGTCACAGAAGTTGAGATGGAATACATATGTAGGACAGAAACATAGTTAACTAGATATAGCAAAAGATAATGGGAAGACACGGAAAACTAACTATATATAGCAAAAGATAATGGAAAGAGCAGCAGAGTTTGTCAATATTTCAAACAAACTCTGCCGCTCTTTCTTTCTTAAAATCTTGAATGTCTTCTTTTCATTAAAAGGTTGCATATATTGTACCAAGGTCTTTGTTTGAATAAAATTTTAACATTCATACAAAAAAAAAACATTTCATCCATGAGTTTCGTCTTGAGAGCTAATTCAGTCTCATCAAGTTGATATTTTTGACAATGAGACTGTCAAGAATTGCCATCCTTGACAGTTCTTTATTCGCCGCTAAATCCTTCTCTTTGATGTCCCATAATTTTTGAAAGTCTGAAACAACCTTCCCTTTGCCTTGATTCATGGCTGCATTCATAGCCTTTATACTAGGTGGCCGCCACTCATGCTCACCAACCACAGATGCTGAAGATTGTGCAGCTTCCTCAACCTTTTTTTTCTTGCTAGATGTCTGGCTAGTAGGGTTCATAGCCAAAAGTGAACACCATTTCTGTGCATATCGCAACGCAGCCCGTGCATGCTCCAGGTTGAACTTCTTCTTGTAAAAATTGAAGTATATTTGGTGAGCCAACTACATGATATCCACATCATTTTGACCACTAGCTTTCTCTGCTTCTGCATATGCAAATGCTCAACGGAAGTGGCTCACTTGTTGACTGATTTTTGACCACCTTTGCTTGTAATGGTCAATCTGTCTTGGCTCAGCACCACCACGTACATGATCACTTGATGCATAGTAGTCTCCAATCCGCTTCCAAAATATCCCTGATCTTTGGTCATTGCCCACAATAACATCCTTGGATGTGTTTAACCAGCTGCTGATGAGGACTAAGTTATCAACACTGGTCAATTGTCTTCTCTCCCTACGGCTAAGTGGTGTCTCTTCAGGTGGAGTTGGAGTAGCATTCAGAGGTGAAGTAAAGAAAAGGATTCCTTGAGAGTTGACATAAGGAAAGTTCACTTGACTGTTAGGAAGGCTCATATAACTTGAAGACTGAGAATCCATATCAATCAGTACAGATAATGGGTTATAGCAGAGCAA
Organism: Erysimum cheiri; assembly: GCA_900406345.1. Taxonomy (NCBI): domain Eukaryota; kingdom Viridiplantae; phylum Streptophyta; class Magnoliopsida; order Brassicales; family Brassicaceae; genus Erysimum; species Erysimum cheiri. The sequence continues at coordinate 4,202 of OVAQ01002649.1, read as the reverse complement.
CAGATTTGTTGAATGAAGAAGCAAAGAAGAGAGAGATAAAAGAGAGTATGATCAGAAGAGAAAGGAAGAAGTAGCTCTATGTGAAAGAGAGAATGATCAGAAGAGAACAGAAGAGAAGAAATAGCAAAGAATAGAAGAGATGATCAGAATGAAACAGATGAGATAAAGAGAAGAGAAGAGAATAATTAGCAAAGAAGGCAATTTTTAAGCAATGGGGATGGAGACTGAGATTATAGTTGATGGTATATTAATACCTCACCAAACAAACAATCAATAACTAGCTATATCTCTTTAAGTCACTTTTATCTACCTTTGATGTGATTTGAACAGTAGCAATGAATGCACTATTTTAACCATCTACTAACTAACTACTTTAACCAAACTAAATACACAACCAAGTACAACACACAAACCAACTTTGAAACTAAGCAATCAATTCGGAACTTCTCTCATTCCCTAACCATAACACTAACAGAAACTAAACATTTCCAAACAACTGTGTATTGAGACTTAAAACCTAACCACAACACATTTTAAAATCTGAAACAAAATACAACTCTTAACTGACCATTATATAATTTGAGTTTTCTATAATTTCAGTTTATCAAGTTTTGATTTTTCAGTTTTGGCTTTTTCCTTACAAATCTTAACTCAACAGTTTATCAAGTTTATCAAGTTTAACTGACCAGTTTATTTGGATTTTTATGTTTTGGGTTTCTGGCCAAGATCAAACATGCAACTAACACAAACAAACACACAATATCCGAAAGAATCTCAGAGAAGTTTAATTACCTTATACTTAGGAGTAATTGGTGGTTGTTGTTGATTAAGCTCATATACAACTTCTTAAACTCACCTACAAGCCTCATAAACAAAGAAGATAACAAACAGTTAATTATGATCAACAAAAGATTGTTGTTAAATACAACAAACCACACATATGTTTAACCATTCTATGTTTATGTACCACTAACAATGGCAGTGTAATCAAAAGAGAAAACTCAGTTCTTTATAGATTTCTTTTTCTGATACAAAACAAAACAATTAACAACTTAACAAAATTTATGTTTTATGTTTGAAGAAGACAATTTTTTTTACAAGAAACCTACGGATTTGAGACTCAACAAAGACACATAAACTTAAGAAACCTACAGATCTGCGAGATTTAACATTTTTCAGCCGACACATTCGCTTGTAAAACTATTATTCTACACTAAATCAATCTCATGAACTCAAACACCAACCATTCTTTATCAAACATCAAGCATATAATCAGAAATTGCAAACCACCCAAACCCATAAACAGATTCCCTAAATCTAAACTAAATCCCTCTCGATTTCAAAACAAAACAAGGGAAAAATTACCTTCTGTAAATCGCCTACTCCAAATACAATGGTATGCTCAACATATCGGAAGCAGACAAATGAAATCGAAGAGGAGATGAGTTCTCTCGGCATCGGCCGCTATCGCTTTCTTTCTCCTCGAGAGAGAGAGATGACCTAGAGACGATTGATTTTCCCCAACAAATGAAATTCATTTTTCATTAACCAAATATTCCATCCAATTCTAGCCTAACACGTGGCTGCAAGATGTCTCAGCCAAAACTTTTTCGGCGAGACTCGTTTCTTCGTTTCAAACACACTTTATCAATTTTTTTGATTTTAATAATACTAAGATATGAGTCAAATATGCCGCGATGTGTATGGTCTAAATCATATATTGCTTGGGCTGCTTGCCCTGTGGGCCGGGCCTGTTCCTGACAAATATATGATCAAGCTGCTATTTTGCATGTTCTATTTTTATCAAATAGGTTTTAACTCCACAAATCGCATCTTTGAAAAACATGCGTACATTTTGATTGATATTAGAGGAACATAGGTCGAATAATTAAGATCAAGGTTGTGTTTTTGTACGCAACCTTTTACTAAACTTGTCAAAAGAAACAATTAAGTGAATTTGTCTGTCGTTTAAACCAATTTCTTCCACTGGATTTTGCATTTTCCTTATGAAGCGACACACTGTGCTTCACAGAATATATTCTACGTTTCCTATTAAAAAAGTTGCAATCAAACTAATTGTACTCTATATTTTAGTTAATTAAAGACATGCATATGTTATAGTTCATAAAATTTTTAGAAGGTTTCCAGAGTAAAATTTATAAAAAAGTAGATTATAGTTTATTTAATCTAAATAACTTTTGAAATAGCATTTTCATTATAAAACGAGTATACAACATTTTAAGAATTTATTACTAAACAGAAAGCATTTTGGTTGGTTAACAATTTTAATTATTATTTAATCAATATTACTTACTTAATCAAATTATTCTCTTTAAAATCTAGTGAGGATTTAATAATTAAAGTATAAATAAGCATATTTCTGAAAGATAGAAATCCTATTATTTCTGAAAATAGTACAACATCTAAATCACACATAAACATGTACTTACCATTTTTTTCCTTTCAATATATTATTTTTATTTATAAAAATATATGATTGGGGTAAGAATTCCTTGGAATTGATTTTTTCCAGAATTGATTTACTTCTAGAAAATTCAAAAATAATATAACACGGTAAGCAACATGAAAATTTTCAATATGAATCATTAATAGAGTGCTTAAATAGTTGATTTGGTTATATTTTAATTGTATTCTGCAATTAAAATAAGTGAATGTTGTTAGTTTGATAATAGTATTTCGTACATAAGTAAAAAATTAGAGAGTTGCTTTTGTCATTTCATTTGTGAGGTTGAATGTGAAACTAACATCTTACTTTTTTTTTTTTAACTAACATCTTACTTATCAATTATCATGTAAGTAACTATTTACACATTATATATTATATTTATATTTGTTACGAATAGTAACATGTAGAAGGAGCTAGCTAAATCGAAGTGAACCCCACAATTGTTTTTTATAAAAATGACCCTAAAAATCATCAGAGCAACTGAATAAAATTCAGTACATGGGATAAAATAGAAGTGAACCCCACAATTCTTTCCAATATTATTTCTATTCCTATATGTTCAGTCGTCTTGTGTTCGCTTTTTGGCGTATGTGTGTTTTGTATCTCTTGTGAAGTTGGTGGCTATAAAATACCAACAGTTCCTACACGTTCCTACGACCACCCACAGTGACGTATACAAATAACGAGTGTATCGAATAAAATATTTGAAAATAAGGTAAAAGTGGTGTTGAAATCGGAAGACGAGTGTAAACATACACTCGGGTGTAAGGGACATGTGGCCTTCTGTGGTTGGTTGAGACTTTTTGGTATTGAAAAATTGTTTTCATCTCTCTTCTCTGTTCGTCCGATGAAAAATTGTTTTCATCTCTCCTCTCTCTTCCTCTGATTATTTTACTAATTTAATTTGTCTCACATCTATCTTCTCGAGTGCCGCACTGTGTATGCTCTGAACTCAGACCNCAGACCTCAACTTTTTTTTTTTTTTTTTTTAAATTCTATTAGAAGACTCTTCCTTCTTTTTTAGGGTGATTTGCAAAATGAGATAGAAAATTTTAAGAATTAGGAAAATATAAATTGTGGGAGCATTTACAAAAATTATAATTTAATGTGTCATTATAGGATATCACACTCATAATTAACAAAAACACGGTTAAATCAGGTTATCACACGGTTCGCCTCCCAAATCATGCACTGACATCTCCTCCGGTATATGGCCCTGATTGCATCCCGCTACAGGCACATGTCTGGAAGATCATTTGTCCTCCAAAACTTCAACATTTTATGTGGCAGGCACACACTGGTTGCATTTCGGCGTCGGTTAATCTCAGTAAGCGAGGAATTAATTGTGACTTAGTATGTGCTAGGTGTGGCTATAGTGAAGAAACGATAAATCACATTCTTTTCGAATGCCCACCTGCACGACAAGCTTGGGCTCTATCCCAGGTACCATCAGGTTTACATTTTCCCTCGGCATCTTTGTTTACAAATATGGATTACTTGTTTTGGAGGCAACCAAATCAAGGCCAGAGTGATTCCTATCCTTGGGTATTATAGTACATTTGGAAGGCAAGAAATGCCAAAATTTTTAAAAATCTAGACGAAAAGCCGCTCGAGGTAGTTCGCTTGGCAAACACAGAATCTCTGACTTGGCAGAAGGCACAGGTGGAGGAGGGGGGTCCAATCCCGACTATCCTGGTGCATCAGCACCGGCCTCTCCCACTATCAAATCCTTTGC
>OVAQ01002648.1:0-12033 GCA_900406345.1 Erysimum cheiri | reverse complement strand
CCAATTGGTTTTGAGTTGGAAGCCCATAGAACTTAACACTGAAGTGTTCAATAATTGAGAAGGATAAAAAAAAAAAAAAAATGGTCCACCCACGTTTCGCCATTTTCAATCTCTCATGATAATCTAAATAAGTGACAGAATCACAGAAACACACAACTGGTGATAGTTTGTTTGTTTCTCTACACACTGGGGCATATCATTGTTTCTTTAGTACTACGAGCCTACGAGGTGTTAAAAAATCAATCTTTTATGAACAAAATTAAAACTTAAAACATCAATCTTTTAGGAACAGAGGGAGTAGTATTTTGATATGATATAAACTTTTACATTAAAAAGTATCAATGTTCGCAGATCTGAATTTATTCAAAATTTTGAAATGCTATGTAAAAAGTCATGTTATAGCAACTAAGTGACGGTAGTTATATGGTCTGATCATTTTCCTACTGTACATGTTTTGTTATTGAATACTGCAAAATTTATACCATTATCACGTTTGTTCTAGAACTCGGTGTAAATTGAGGTTTATCAAAAAGATTATCATTGCACATTGGCAGTGGCACTACCCATTGGTTGGGGACTCAAATTCTTAAGACATGAAATAGATTTGGGAATTTAAAGATCATTAGTGAAGTGACACAAACCGGAACTTCCGAGAATATTGGATTTAAGGCAGATTTGACTAGAAAGTGCCCAATTGAGTAAACTCGTGTCATAGGCTCGTATGCATATCTAGTATCTACATTGATTTGTCCCTATCACAATGCCTTATGCCCCTACCTAGCACCCGCCCATATCATTCAATTCAACTCTCGAATTGAATGTTTCCTAATTCCTACATATTGAGAAAAAAATTGATTTTTTGTTTGTACTATCGCCAATAGTTTAATAGAGATGGTCCATTTTTGTCAACGGAAGAAGCGAAGAAGGTTCAGTCTGGGCCTGTAAAATATGAGACTAAGCCCATGTACCCATCAACACAATTATTATGTCACATGATTTTTATATTAGACTAGCTGACTTTTTTTTTTTTTTGATAAAGGTTTATATTCTAGCTGACTGTTCGGTGCGTATGTTTTGCTTTGGTTGATTTAACAGAAAAATTAAAACTTTTCAGGTTTTAAACAACTTCCCGATTCAGTTACGGTTTAAGAGTTTATGATTTGGTTAGGATTGGCACTACAACAATCGTTCCATTGTGTTACTCCAAAAAAAAAAGAAAAAAAAATCGGTTCATTGTATGGAATGAGAACAAGTTTCCCAAGATTTATTTATATGCGCATGAGAGAAGTGTATCTTTCATGAAAATATAAACAAGAAAAGAGAGGAGAAATTAGAGCTCAATGATATGATGGCGTGACTGAAGTAACAGAGAAAGACAAAGCCCAACATGTGTCACCAATCATGTTGTTTAACTCTTTCCCCCACATTTCATGTTCGTTTATCCTAAAAGTCTATAGCAGCCATTTCTATATCCAGGCTTTTTTTGTTTTTATTTTTTTTGTTTACACATTTCCACTATTTTTTTTTTTGATAAGTTTTTAAAGTTGATTAAGTTTTTATATTTACTGTAATTAATCTCACCGACAAAATAAATGTATGATAAACTAAAAGGTAATTTACATATTTGTTCTTATCAAGCCGTGATAATAATTGTTAACTTAGGATAAAGACTAATGGTTTTTAACTTTATTTATTAGGAGAAGACAGAAATCATGAATTACTCCGTTAACGAGTGTATAATTTGCACTATATTTTGCTTTTCATATACATGTCTCTATCCCAATACAGTCAAATATGCATTATTTTTGTTATATTGAGATCAGAGACTAGATATGTAACTAAAATATTATCAACAAATGTTTATCTTCGGACTTCAAAGGGACACATAGAAATGTATGTCTCTGCAGGCATATTTTTTGTCGTTTGAGTCTTCATTTCTATGAGATGAAACAAAAACAGAAACATATGAGGAATATTAAAGATTTTATCTGATAATATATATTTTTTCCATTGAAAACGACAAATTCTTTTATTTATTGATAACATTAGCTATTGCAATGAGTCCTAAAACAAAACAAGAAAAGAAACGAAACAGTAAGTGATGAGAAACCAGTGAACCCATAAAAAAAAACAGAAACTAGTTGAACGTTCTGTTTGTTATAAAGTTTTAAGCATTATTTTCGATTTTTTTTTGTTTTTTAACTTTTAACTTTGGAGTTTTTAAAACGTCCTTTACAATCTCATATATGGAGTTTTAAAGGTATGGTGTATAGTTTTTCCATTATCCTTCTAAATTTGAGACATACGGCATGTGGAATGTTTTTGCACAGCACATACGATCCCTCAATTACGAAAAGCTCAACAATTGCTTTTTGTTTTCTTAAAAAGATCACAAATTATTTACCAAAAAAAAATTCATTAAAATATAATAATAAGAGATAGTTTTAAATTAAAGTTTTATAAATACCATTGTTATTGACTTATTATCAATTAAGAAACAAGTATTTATTTTCAAATTATATATACTACAATTATTTATCTTACTGTATTACTATTTTCTCAAAATTTCTCTCTTGATTCGTACATGAATTGGTATTGTAGTTTTACCTTTAGATATCAATATGGTGTTTATAAATAGCAACATTGTTTAAATTTGTAACATAATTTTTTTTATAATGTTAAGATTCTTTTTCCAAACATTGATAATATATTGGATTAAATCGTTTGATGGAGATGATGATAGGTAAAGAAGATTCATATGATATCAGCATATGCTCACATGATCGAGCATCTAACCTCAGGTGGCAACAAACAAATCATGGCAATATATAATTGATCTGTTAAATCTACTAATACATACGGATATGTTCAGTAACCCACACATGCAAACCGTTTTTCTAATTTAAAATATATTTATTAACTTTTTTTCTCAAACTTCAATAATCTACAGTTCTTATAACTTGAATTCTAGTATATATGTATTGAGTCTCAACATCCATTGGCCAAAGACTAGACCAAAAATATTTCCACCAACATTTTTCTTCACGCACCAATAAGAGTTTAGTTTAACTATCTCATTCTAAAACAGAGTACTTATTTACTTAGGAAATTTAGACTAAACGAACGTAAATTTAAAAAACTGAAGGTTGACAAAAAAAATGCGAGTTGGACGGTAATGCGATCTACATATATTCTTGGCTTGCACTGACATTATGATCTTGATTTTGAAAATAAAATAAAATAATATTTGATGCAACATAGGATACCCTTAATTAATAATAATCATAGTGGTTAAGCTTAGACAAGCGTGGATAGCTTTTAGTAAACTTATTACTCGAATAATTAAGAAAACCAGATAGTTTTCCACCTTATTCTAACTATCAATTGAAATTCTTCATTATCGAAGCTCCATATAGTCCATATGATTTTGGAAGAATATCTCCAGATGATCTACTTCTTTATATGCTATGTTTCATTTCCTTCTTAGACCAGCCAATGTTAGGACCGACTTTATAACCAAGCATGTTTTAGATTTGTATGAAGCGGATAAGCGAAGTTTTTTTTTTTTTTAATTTCTCTCGGCATACCTCAACTTCTCAACAACCATCAAATTTAAAGCCATACCTAAGCATCATTAAAAAAACTGTAACGGATTGACTAAGTAATTAAGTATGTTTTGCCGACGGGTAAAACTGTACTAAAGGATAGGATTCCTTCTTTTATTTTATATGAAACCCGTATAATGTCGTGATTATAATTACCAAGTTAGATACCCCGACAGTGATTTAATTAGATTATAAAAAAGATGCCAAACACATCATTAGCAGCTAATTGCACTTATTTTGTAATTTCCTTACATTTCCTCTTTTGTCTATATTGATTGGGTCATTCATACATTACAGCCTGCGCATTGTAGTATGTTTTGTATGTCTCCAGCGGAACAAACAATGTGACATGCGTTGAATAAACAAACTAATTATGATTGGTGTGGTCTTCTGCTATTAATGCAAAATAGTGTACAAATATTAAATATTGAATTAAATCTGAGCAGAAAATATTAATAGTGTCGTTTTAGACTAATTTTCTCTCCGATGTGTCGTTTATGGATTATGATAATAAATAAATATTCCATTTGCTCCTAAGTCCTAACTAATACTCCTCTGTTATTTTTTATTTAATTTTCTAGTTTTTCAGATATAATAAACAACTCTATTAAAACACATTATTTTTTGTGATTTTTAATTTCTAACAACTCTAATTCAATAATGTTTAGTTATTTTTCTTGAATTCAATAATTTATTTTTAACAATTATACATAGAAAAGTGAGAAAAATCATCTTTTTCAAACCAAATATTTTTAACAAAAATCAAATAAAAAAAAACGGAGGAAATAGTATTAATAAAAATGTAAAACATACCATAATTCTGAAAGTCAAATCTTATTCCACATATGCCTGTTTTCGCCATTAAAATCCATAATTTATTTTTTCCTATAGTTAAATCGCTTACTCATCTAAAATTATTTTATTAATGTAATTAAGAGCAACTTATCATGCATGCTTCATACTTGTTTGGTTAATTGCAAAAAACAGAGCTGGTTTCGTTGAACCGAGATTAGTGATTTGGTGCGTCACTATCGTCACCCATCAAGTTTGGCGGGTTCGAGGTCGGTTTTCGAATAATCCGTCGGTGTTAACAGAACAGTCCGTTATTGAAACCAAACGCCGTTAACAGAGACTGTGTTCTTAGCTGGCAGGCGCAACAGTGAAGTTAAGAGCCAGCTGGCATGATCACCGTTTTGCATTATTCCCATTTTAGCGCAACACCGTTCTATTTTTTTTTTTTGTCTTTTCCTTTTTTTGTTGCTTTTTTTATTAATAATAAAGCGTTTACCCGTTGAAAAAATTGATCATTTAAGCAAATTATTCTAGTTTTCATATGAAAAATAATATTTGAGGGTGAGAGGCATGATAAATAAAAAACGAAGGCATGCATGTTGCTGGTTCAATGTAATTAGTGGTTCCGTAGGTTTGTGAACGGTACGGACTGTATATGGAACGGCGCGATGGTCTACTAGGAAAAAAATGTACTACAAAGTAATTAATACTAACATTACCCTACATTTAACTATGTATTGTTAATTACTCCTAAACAGTAGTAATCCCTAGAATAAAAGGTGAAACTCTATGACAGCCTATGCTTATAATAGTACAATAAATATGGTGGCTTAAACAAAAGTTTGGCTGGCTTGATAAATACATCTACATCGAAAGACGCTTTTGCCCTCGATCCTGCTGTCTCTGACTACGAGCCTACGAGGGTTGAAATCTTTTTTTTTTTTGGTCAGGGAGGGTTGAAATCTCTACGTGGCGTATTCCTTTCTTTTTTGTTTGTCATGTAAGTTGGTCAAATAGTTTAGCGGAAGTCAGAGATTTGTTGAATTTATTTCTCTTTTTATAAAAGTAAATTCTAGTTAATATGTTGAAATAGTCAATAGATTTACCTTTTAGTTACTTGTTGGGTTTTTCGTTTGTTATTAATTATAGAGAACAGCACTAGTTAAACTTCTAACCACAAAAAAAACACTAGTTAAGCTTCTAATGTCTACGAAATGTCAATTGAGCGGCAAATTTAATGCGGAAAGTTCTGTACAACAACCCTAAAAAGTGGGTTTGATAAATGAAAATATTCAAAAAATAATACTGTAATAATGATAAAATAGTAACATGTCGTGTTGCATTGAATATCCTACGAAAGTTTAGTGTTTAAATTCTAATATGATAGCTTGCTTATGCTACTGTCTAGTCTGTAATTAATAAATGTTGTACGAAATTAAATTTGATAGAGTGACATTTTGGGAACATGAGTGAACGTGCTTGAATCTGCGTGCCTTGACATTTTGAGCAAAAAGAATTAAATCATATACTAACAACATGTCAGAGGCTATTTAAAATACTCCTAATTAACATTCCAGAGGGTTTATACTACTCTTAAGACGACGCAATATGAAAGTAGATGTAGTTAGCAAGGGGTTAAATGTTTACAGTAAGTCTTAACTAATTTGTTATTGAAAGCTGTTCTCAAAAATTCAATTTAGAAAATGTAAGTAGTTTATAATAAAATAAAAAGTCGGTAAATCACAGTATATTTTCTTCAACGACAAGCAGCCGTGAAGACACACGGGAGTGAAGAGAGAGAGAGAGAGAGACTCGTGAGTTGAACAGAAGAAGAAGATCAATGTCATAATCTCAGGGAAATAAATTTGTAATCTTTACTAATCATCAAGGTTAATCGAATTTTAAAGAAGCCAAAAAATACTATTTGAGGAGTATATTTTTCATTTCACCATCATTCTTTGCTTCCTTCTTTTCTTTCTATTTATCACGAGATCTGTCTTTTTTATTTCTTTTTTTCTCTCTCTTCTTCTCTCTCTGGACAGTACTTGTTTCTGTCCGGCGTTAAAGCTTCCGTGGTGGTCTCTGACTTGGGAGAAGAAGAAGAAGCTGAGGGAAGCCATTAGATTCTCAAGTAGGAGAAAAAGGGAGTAGTGATGTCTCATTCTAGAAGGCTATCGTTGGAACCTGCTATAGACTCAATTACAGGTCGATTTCGTGATTTACAGCGAGATGATGACGTCAACAAACCTGATTTTCGAGAACTCGATCTGGGTTCTCCCGTTTCTACCTTAATGCCACGTGGCTCGGCCTCTTCTTCCGCCGCGGCCACTCCTACAAGCAGCTCCGGTTCCTCTGGCTCTGCTTCTGGGAAACCGTCGGTGAGTTCTCAGATGGCTAAACGCTTAGAGAATGGCTACAAGAGTCACTCTGGTGAGCTTTCGAGTCCCGGTTTACCCGGATCCGGAATGCCGACGAACCGGAATCCTAAACCGGGTCATAGAAGATCCTCTTCCACTGGAACCCCATTGATCTTCTCTGGCTCTAGCTTCACCTCAGCAACGACTCACAGCTCGCCGCAAAGAGGTGGTAGCGGCGCCACGTCGGCAGTGTCGCCGAACACCGGTGTTTTACCGGCCGGAAACATTTGTCCGTCGGGTCGGATCTTGAAAACCGGAATGGCGAGTCGGACTTCAAGTAGAACAGAGACTCTGTGCACAGGAACTGGAAATTACGGACATGGAAACGTCGTACGCAGCGGAGGAGGCGGCGGAGGAAGTCATGGGAAGAGAGTAGCGGAAAATGGCGAAAACCCGGAGGAGTTTAAGAGATTGGGGAATGATATGTATAGGAGAGGGAATTTCTCTCAAGCTCTGTCCCTTTACGACAGAGCAATTTCGATTTCACCGGAAAATGCAGCTTATAGAAGCAACCGTGCGGCGGCTTTAACGGCGTTAAGACGGTTAGGAGAAGCCGTTAAAGAATGCCTTGAAGCTGTTAGGATTGATCCGTCTTATTCCAGAGCTCACCAAAGACTCGCTTCTCTGTATCTCAGGTAAATCTTGAGGGTTCTTTTTGCTGCGTTTTTAGTCTAGAGATTGTGAGAATTGAGATGATGGATTGGATTTGATGCTTTTAGATTGGGAGAAGCTGAGAATGCAAGACGTCATATTTGTTTTTCCGGGCAATGTCCGGATCAAGCTGATCTCCAACAGTTGCAGACGCTGGAGAAGCATCTCCGGCGAAGCTGGGAGGCCCGAAAGATTGGAGATTGGAAAACCGCGATTAAAGAAACAGATGCAGCCATTGCAAACGGGGCTGATTCGTCTCCTCAGGTAATGAAAGATCATTGACATTAGATAGGGTGGCTTGTTACATTTGCTTGTGCAGATTTTTATCTAACAATGAGGTTTTTTCGACTGGTTTGGACAGCTTGTAGCTTGTAAAGCAGAAGCCTTTTTGCGTCTTAATCAAATAGAGGATTCGGATATCTGTCTATCTTGCATCCCAAGATTGGATCATCATTACCATTCTCAACCACAGGCGAAACTCTTTGGTATGGTAGCTGAAGCTTATGTGCTCTGTATCCAAGCTCAAGTTGATATGGCATTAGGAAGGTGAGCTTTCGAAAACCGGAAAAGTTTTGTTAGTTGCTTGTTTGATTTTCTCCGCCGGTGAGTGAGTAGAAATGATAGGTTTGTTGCAGATTTGAGAATGCAGTTGTAAAGGCAGAGAGAGCTGCAATGCTCGATCAGACCAATCCCGAGGTAGTATCGGTTTTAAACAATGTGAAGATGGTTGTGAGGGCACGTACTCGTGGTAATGAGCTATTTAGTTCGGGGAGATTCTCGGAAGCGAGTGTAGCTTATGGAGACGGTCTCAAGCACGATGGTTCCAACTCGGTTTTGTACTGCAACAGAGCAGCATGTTGGTATAAACTCGGTTTGTGGGAGAAATCTGTTGAAGACTGTAACCAAGCGCTAAAAATCCACCCTAATTACATCAAGGCACTTCTACGAAGGGCTGCTTCATACGGAAAGGTGAGATTAGAACTCAGTTTAATCGGTTACTAACCAAGTTTGGTAGTGTATCTGAATGACAATGTTTGTTGAAATATAGCTTGGTCGGTGGGAGGATGCTGTTAGAGATTATGAGTTCTTGAGAAGGGAACTTCCGGGAGACAGCGAGGTTGCAGAGTCTCTAGAGAGAGCGAAAACCGTGCTAATGAACAGAAGCCAAGAATCAAAAAGCATAGGATTCAATAACGAAGTTGAAGCGGTCTCGACTTTGGATAAGTTCAAAAGCTCGGTAGCACTAGCCGGTAAGTTTAAACAGAAACTCAAGTTTGTCTGAAAGGTTGAGATTTTATGTGTCTTGCTCAATTGGTAACATTATTCTTCAGGTGTCTCTGTGTTTCATTTCAAATCATCATCAAACAGACAATGCGAAGAAATCTCTCCGTTCATCAACACTTTATGTCTCCGGTATCCATTAGTACATTTCTTTAAGGTAAGAACACCTTCAATATAAGCTTTATTATATCCCAGTTTCGTCTAAACTTATGTCTTTCAATGTTCTAATGGAGACATGAAATGTTATCAGGTGGACGTTGAGGAGAACATGGCGTTTGCGAAGGCAGAGAGTATCAGGAAAGTTCCGACATTTAAGATGTACAAGAATGGAGATAAAGTGAAGGAGATGGTTTGTCCAAGCCACCAGTTTCTAGAGGACTCTATAAAGCATTTCCTCTTATAATTGAGAAAGCCCTATCATCATTCTCTGCTTCCCTATTATTCGATCACAAAGAGCCTATTTAAAGACTCAGAAAGCAATCTTCGTGAAAGATGGGAAAGAGCTATTCTGTCAAATTCAACAAATTATTCATTCTTTTTTTTCTTTTCTGATTCTAAATTTTATTTTTTGGAGTTTGACTCTGCTTGCTCTGGCTATATTACTAAATGAGTAAATGTTCGGAAGGATTCAAGAAATGATTCATTATCTATTTACGCTAGGCTTGTGTATGCTAGATTCTTCACTACAGACGAAAGAGCTGTGAAAGAAACTGAACAGAGCTAGGAAACAGAGATCAGAAGAGAAGAAAGAGGCAGAGAGTACCAAAACCAAACAGCTTCTGTCTCAGCAATTCAGGAATGAAGGGACATAAGATTGGATCCATAAGGACAAAACAGTAGTGAATTACGAATTACAAATAAAAGAGTGCCCTGAGACAGGCATCAGATGATGCAATACATTCAAACCAGAGAGTTTTGGGACTAACCAGTGTTCAAGTAAAATAAACAATAATAATACAGGAAACAGAGGAACTCTACGTTTCGCTATTATTCACCGCGCATTCAGTTCTTGAAACATGTTGTCCAGTGCCATGCTGCGGGTGCACACAAATCAGATCACTGCATCAAGAGCAAAGAGATCTTGTATCAGAATTGACTTATTCTGATTCACCCCAAGGAAAGGAATCTCATCTACTTTACCTCTGCATCGTCTCCACCTACACCGGCTTTGGCGGAACCATTCGTCTTATGGGCATCATCTGCTGCACATAAAGGCAACACAAACATTTAAAGTCGAGCAAAATATGAATTATTAAAAACTAGCAATCGTATTCTGGATGCAATTTCAACTATCTATCATCAAGTAAGTCCATGGATATGCTTAAAAGTCATAAAGATCCATTCGTTTTCCAAGCAAAACAATACAACACAAGAAATGACAATGAACAGTTACACCTAGAATAGAAAAACTATAAAAAGGAATTTAGCAAGACATCACAACATCATAGTTTAAGAGCTTGCTAAGGTCCAAAGTGATTATCACCTCCTTCTTCTGGGATGTCAGAAGTCCACAAGGTCAGATTGTCCCTAAGGAGTTGCATAATTAAGGTGCTATCTTTGTAGGATTCCTCATTCAGAGTGTCAAGCTCTGAGATAGCTTCATCGAATGCCTGCTTAGCAAGGTGACATGCCCTGGAGAGAAAAGATAAAAAAACAATCTCTCAATTCCACAAAACAATAAGTCTTTTCTTTTCTTAGTTAACAATCTCTAAACCTTTCTGGCGCGTTCATGATCTCATAGTAGAAGACAGAGAAATTCAAAGCCAAACCCAATCTGATAGGATGTGTAGGAGGGAGTTTAGTCTCAGCAGCAGTAGAAGCAATCTGTAAAGGAAACAAAACAACTCATAAGTAAAGCAACGAAAACCGAGAATATCCAGTGATCAATAACACTATAGATCACGAGTAAAACACCTCATAGGCTTTCAAAGACTGATCAGCAGCCTCTTTCCTCTCATTCCCTGATTTGAACTCCGCAAGATAACGGTAATAGTCACCTTTCCTGCAAAAACCAGACAAATCTTTAGACGCAAAAATGAAAACCTTATTGAGTTTAACATCATGTAAAGAAGCAATATAGAGCTTACATCTTGTTGAAGAAGACAGTTGATTCACCCTCGGAAGCCGATGGAATCAAATGCTCATCTAACACAGACATTATATCAATGCATATGTTTGATAGCTCTGATTCAACCTTCTCCATATACTCTTTGATCCTCTTTACATTAACATCATTCCCTTTCACTGCTTCTTTCTGTTCAATCGACGAGAAAATCCTCCACGAAGCTCTTCTTGAACCTATAACGTTCTTGTACCCCACAGAGAGCAAGTTCCTCTCTTCCACTGTCAGATCAACGTTCAATTTCGCAACATTTTTCATTGATTCCACCATTTCTGTGAAAAAAGAATTCACATTTTCAATACCCATCTTATAAAAAGCAAGACCCTTTCATCCAATTCCTTGCTCAGAAGTTCCCAATTCTAAAAATCCCAATCAAACGATACCAAAACGAAAGACATCGACTTCCAAAGATCAAACCAACCAATCAAAAACCCTTCGATAAAATCAAAATTCAGTAAAATAAAACAGAGAATCGAGCTAAAGAAGCTATCTAAAAAGACCTGATTACGAGAAATTCAGAGAATTCGAGAGAGAGAGAAGAAGATTCTTCACCTTCATAGCGCTCAGCTTGCTCAGAAAGCTTAGCGAGGTAGACGAAAGTGTCACGCTCTTTTCCAGAACCCATGACTGATTTTTCAAGATTTTAAAAAGTTACGAAGCTGTTTCGACTGATCCAAGTATGTCTCGACGATCGATGTTCTTGTTTTTTCTCACAGGCAGAAAAGAAACACACACACAGATCTTTGAGCCGCGCGTAGGGACACAACCGTAATTAAAGCGGGTTTAACGGGGTAATTATTACTCAATGGTAGGTCCATTCTTTTGTTTGACCTGTCTTTTGGGCCGTGTGGCCGTCATGGGCCTCTGGGCCATGTAACCCTTTTTATTGCATTAAANAAAAAAAAAAAAAAAAAAAAAAAAGATAATAAACTAATAATAAACCTACAGTATATCAGAGTTATTTATCTGGGTCAAATAATAAGGCAGGGTTCTCGCTTGGGCCTCGGAGCGAGATAATGGTTGGATGGGTAGCACCGGCTACTGGATGGACTAAACTCAATACTGACGGTGCGTCACATGGTAATCCGGGTGTCGCAACGGCGGGAGGAGTACTACGTGATGAGAATGGTGGTTGGTGTGGAGGGTTTGCTCTCAATATAGGGAT
>OVAQ01002647.1:0-12052 GCA_900406345.1 Erysimum cheiri | reverse complement strand
GTGTCTGCCACCAAGGAAGGTTTGAAGCTTGAGGAAACAGAGGATGAGAAGAAAAAGAAGGAAGAACTCAAGGAGAAGTTCGAAGGTCTGTGCAAGGTGATGAAGGATGTCTTGGGAGACAAGGTTGAGAAGGTCATTGTCTCTGACCGTGTTGTGGACTCACCATGCTGTCTTGTCACCGGTGAGTACGGCTGGACTGCTAACATGGAGAGAATCATGAAGGCGCAGGCCTTGAGAGATAGCAGCATGGCTGGGTACATGTCTAGCAAGAAGACAATGGAAATCAACCCAGAGAACTCGATCATGGATGAGTTGAGGAAGAGAGCTGATGCAGACAAGAACGACAAGTCTGTCAAGGATCTTGTCCTTCTTCTTTTCGAGACTGCTCTTCTCACCTCTGGATTCAGCCTTGATGAGCCCAACACCTTCGGAAGCAGAATCCACAGGATGCTCAAGCTCGGACTGAGCATTGACGATGCAGGTGAAACTGAAGCTGATGCTGACATGCCACCACTTGAAGATGACGCTGAGGCTGAAGGAAGCAAGATGGAAGAAGTCGACTAAACCCCCAAAAAGTAGTAGCTTGGCTTGATCGATTCTCTCTCTCCTTCCCTATCATCAGTTTTATTTTTTGGTTGTTTTGGACTAGTCTTTTCTAGTTTTTCTCTCTCGGTCTCCTGAACTTGGTTTTATTCCGACTTTTTATCATGTCTGCAACGAGCTAGATTTGTTAACGAACGAACTTGCAAATACCAGTTTTTTGTCGCGAAACTTGCCAATATAATTTCTCGGCATAATCTATTTTCTCGTTTATGCTTTTGCAAATTCGTGGAATTGGGTTTGGGAAAGGGACCTGGAGAATGTTTTCTCTCTCAGATACTTGTTTTGCATATTGAAGAATCTATAACCGTAACCGAAATTTGCAGAGCACGAGACCATGAAGAATTAGAGAATGTTTTCTCTTTCAGATACTTGTTTTGCATTGAACAAAGTGTGTAACAGAGTGGTTACAAGGATCTAAGCATCAGTGGTTTTGAGTATTTTTTTCTATTGAGTTCTTTTAACGTCCTTTCTTCAATTTGAGATTCTGATGCTTGGGTATAAATAAACATTTGTGAACATGATGTGCTCTATTAGGCATATATATGATGGCTTTTTCTAACTAGTATATGATTCTCATCGCACGTGGTTGATTCGTAGTTTCCCCATTAGCATCATTAATCATATTTCATTGTTGTATCATGAAGAAGCAAATCTCCATCCGGTTTTGAAACCTTCCAGCCTCATACTAGCCTGTAGCCATAGCCTTTGATCATTTGTCTATAAAGTTTACACGGTGGAAGGAGTGCATATATATTTATCAGTTTCTATCTTATTTATTGCATCGAAAATACCAATACATATCCCTTATCAAATGTCTTAAGACGTCGAGATGATTTCAGCTGGTAGCAAAAGGAAAGACGTATCTCTCGCTACAGAGCCATTTCACAAAATGGTTCTTGGTGGTCATGAACTACTCTCATGTGCTAGCTTTTTGTATCTTATCTCTGTCTATGTCTTTTATATCCTTGAAGCTTCAATTATTGGGAAACAAAATTTAATTTAATGCTTTCTTTTGAAAACAGACGATCCCAAAAATATGGTGTGAAGAACACGCTCTACGAACGTCAAGAAGTAATTGTGAAAGTGGATCAAACGAAGTGCCACGTTATGTTCAACTATTTTGGATCTCGTGGTCTTGGTGCCATTTCAACCGGGTGGAGGAAGTTTGTAGAAGGCAACAACTTGTGCCAGGGTGATCTCCTGTGTTTGAGCCAGCCAACCCAAGACTAAACCGCTCAACTAGATGTTATATTTGGCTTCTGCTTTATAGGGATCAGAAGACTAGTAGTATGTCTACAAACGTGAGGAGAAAAACATCAACCAAAATCAAGAACAGAGAAAATACAGATTGTGTTTTTTTTTCCACATAACAAAAACATGAAAATGGGAGGAAGATATTCAGAAAGATTGAAACAAATAAACATGATACATAACTACGAAAACAAACACAAATTGCCAAATTGTCTGCTCTGCTAATATGTTATTGCTTTTCTCAGGTATCTTCCACCTGCGAGTGAAACACAAAGCTAGGAAATGTAGTCGTGATATCCCTGCGCGCAATATCAGAGATTGGTGTCAATAATACGTGATGCAGAAAAATTGGAAGTTGCATTGGCTAAACCTCGGGTTAGTCTTGGTTTAGGAACTCACTTGAGATACTGAAGAGTCATGTTCTTCAGAAGAGAAGGATGCCTAAGAACAAGGGTCCTCCACTCTTCCTTATCGATCCTCCCGTCGTGCTTTGTGTCAGCTTCTTGAAATGTCTGCCATAGAAACTCAGAAATCACTCTTTACTTCATTCTCAACTGCTATCACGAGTTGGCTATGCTAAACTAGTATCGAGCGGAAAAAGGAAGGAAGCAAAACACACCTTGTCGATTATACTCTCTATGATTTCGTCTGACAGGTTCATGCCAGACTCAGCAAGAGTAGCCACCACCATTTGCTTCACCTCCTGCCTCTCGATGAAACCTTGCTGCTTAAGATCATATAGCTGAAACGAAACTGCAAGAGAATATTCCAGGTAACCATTAATGAGCTTTCAAGGATTTAATATAGCATGTGAACATCAGATCATTCATTATAGATGGTTCCTTAGATCAAGTTTTTAAAATCAGAGACGTACAGTCAATCTTGTCATCTATAGGAGCATTTGGATGAAAGACGGAGAGAGCACGGGCAAACTCCTCAAACCCCAATATTCCATTGTGCTTTGTGTCGAACAAATCGAATACCTGTGATTGGTAAGGTCAGCATATCTTTGAACAAGAACTTGGCAAATGGACTACAAAGAGCTTTTGGTGAAAAGAACAAACCCGGTCTGCAAATAAGCTCTCTTTTTTATTTGTCTTGAATAAGGCTAATTGAAACTCTTCCTGACACAATTACAACAGGACACGTTGATAAAAAATCAGCAAGATTGTCCAAAAGAAGTAGCAGATATGTGTGAGGAGTATAAGTGTGTGGCAAAAAATGACATATAATTCCTACGTACCTTGTTTATTAGCCCATCATCAATCACAGCACTGCTGATCTTCTTAAACAGCTCATAGAGAGCTTCTATCTCACTCACGCTAACTGCACCCAAACAATTCGATTATCAAAATCCAGAAGAAAGATTTGCCCTCCTCTTAACAGAGAGCATCAACTAGAGGAATAGCGTGCTTTTGAATCATATAACTGAGCAGAACGAGTGCATGGAAACTGGCAAAAAGATGGAAAAGAAGCAGATAGCATACAAACTGTCTCTCTTGCAAGCAGTTCAGGGTCTCCAATGCCTCCGGATCCTTTGTATATATCAATATCAAAACACCGGAAAAAAGAGGAGCATACATGCTTGAAACCGTCTACGCACTGCGACATGATATCTCTCGTAAATCAATACTCTCCATGCCTGTTAAAGAACAAAAAGATAAGAACTTTCGAACAGCTTTAAAGAAACTAAAGAGATACTGCATATGAACAAGATAAAGTACCTTTTAACCATTTCCTGGTTCGTCAGAAAGGTAATGCTTTTGTAGACCTTAAAAATATCTGTGCGATAATGGAATGTAGTCATTAGTCTTTAGCTCGTCAAAACCAACAATATTGCAAAGCAGACAGAAGCAAACAAGAATCCATCATTTTCAGATCTGAAGTAAAACCAAGGCACTAGATACTTGCGTTTGTGAAACGATCTTAAACTGTATGCGTAATCTGAGGTCCAGATTCATTTCCAGATAAACCAATTGTATCTTTCTCTTGTTTAAAACATCATAGTCATGGAAAAAGAATGGTTTAAGCAAAAACCCAAATCCAAATTAAAAGAGCTACGAAAATTTGAGGAATCAAAAACACTCAATTGGACGTCAGAGACGCATCATGATTGAATGGAACAAAAAAAAAAAACAACCATCCAGACGAATTCAATCGCCAGAAAATATAATCCAGAGGATCGAAACCTGAATCTAGTCGCTGAAATGATTACAAAAACCAAAGGAGAAATGATGGAGATGAGAAAAAGCGATCCAGCGAGTTTAGATTCCAAATCGTTGGGATTCAGATACGACAACTCAAGAGTTCATCTCGTTATATAAACTTGGTAATCAGCTCATGGATCTATCAGCTTGCGATGAAATCCAGCGAAATACGAATTGATAATTTTAGTTGCTTTGATTCTCAATCTCAAGTTTTAATTTGTTTTCCCATCGCGATTTTACCGGAATACACACACGAGATTGACCGACGGGGGAATCGTAGAAAAGGGAGAAGAGAAGAAGAAGAAGAAAAAGCCTTACGCCACGGCGGATGAAGAGCCTTCCTTGCGGCGGCTCCGGCGGTTGAAGCTGACGATAAGTTGCGGTGGAAAACACGAAAAAAAGCTCTTATTGGTAAGTGAGAGAAAAACGCAGACACGATTTTCTATAACCAGAATATTGCAAATTTTTAAATAAATATGGTCACTAAACAATAACCAAATTATTTTGTTTGTTGGCATTTTTATATACTATGTTTTTTTATATCAAATACTAATATGTTTATTTACTCGATGTTGATACAGTTGTAAAAGGAGTGATAAAACTTGCTTATTATTACATTCACTTTCTCACACGTCGTCATCTAGTGGAGCATGTGTCCATTATGCGCTGTATCTACGTCGTCGTTTTTAATCTTCATTTATACGACGACGTCTCATCTTATCTGAGTCTTGACTGTTTGGTTTGGTCTTTGGGTCAGGTTGTTTGATAAAAATCAATCTACCATCAAAACGACAATCTAAAAGACACAACTTTGATTAATGGTAAGAGAGGAACAAACTCTACTGGTAAACAATACATTGATCATGTTGTGTTTTTTTTGTTTGTTACACTTTTTTTTTTGTGTGTTTTTTCAGGTATAATTACGATTACTGGTGAGCTTCTTTGTACATCCAAAAAAAAGAAAAAAAGAAAAAAGACACTCACACAAGTAACCGTGTGTGGACGACAACAGAAAATACAAAAACGAAGAAACAAACAAGCAAAGTATAAAACTTGGTCAGAGGTTCAATCTTGTGACTCGTGTCTAGCTCGTTTTGGATTTTTAGTTAGGTAGATCTTGTTTGCAGAGAGGACAACACGAGATGATGCGTAGCCATTGATCTACGCATTTGAGGTGAAACCTATGCGAACATGGAAGCTTTCTTACTTCTTCTTTCTCTTTGTACTTTGCCAAACATATGCAACATTCCTACAAAAATGAAAACCGGTGGTTTCAATTCTCATATCAAAAATGTTACTTGCAGTTTTAGAGGTAAAAACAATCAAAATTATTTTCTGACTATTTGACCTATTTCATCAATGAGTTTGTATTTCCAACTTACCGGATCATTTTTTGCTTGAGCAGAATCAGAAGTTTCATCAATGAGTTTGTATTTCCAACTTGGGAGGCTAGATATTTGGTCATCTGAGGCTCCTTTGTCGGAAGATGCAATGTTCATGTTGTAACCGAGGAAGCTACTAATGAGAGGGACAACACAGCAGAGCAGTAGGAAGAGAAGAAATGGGAAGGAGTAGCAGAGAGCGTTCCAAGCAAGTAGGGAGATGCAGAGGACATGAAGGATTGGGGCATAGTAGAATGAAGAGAACCGAGAATCAAAAACCCATACGTTACCTATCACAAACCATATCGCAAAGAAAAGCTCCAGCAATGTTCGGCATCTGTTCATCAAATGCGAGCACCTGAAAACACACACAGATAATATCTCATTTGCCTAGAGATCTTTGCATTCCAAGTTAGTGTTCAATCTTGATTCGTGTACTGGAATTGAAAAAAAAAAAAGTATTATATTTTGCTAGTAACCTGGTCTCTTCTCTGCTTATTTGTTGCTGCTCAATGTCGCCGAAGCTAAATCCATTTCCTTGGCTAGTGTATTGCTGACGATACCGACCGTATAATAGCATAAGATTGAGCAGGCATCCGACGTTGTATCCGGTGATCCATAGCCTCATCGGCCAAACAGGCCTCTCTTTCTTGGACAAAGCTAGTGTGAATGTTATCACAGTGATCTGTACAAGTAAAGCGATGAGCTCTGATATCATCCAAGTGATTGAATTGAAAGGGTTGGTGCCAAGATCGGATCTTGAGGCGTTCTGGTAATGAAAGACTCTTCGCAAGAAAAAGAACCACCTTGCTCTAGATACCCTCATGGCCAGTCTCATCAAGAAGGAAGAAGATGGAGAGCTCTCGGGAGGCATGTGAGTGTTATCATCCTGTGGCGTGGAATCAAGGGAAGAAGATGAGGAGACAGTGATGGAGTCAATGGCTGATGATTGCAACTGAGAGGAATAACGCGTGCTCATCATATCGGAGTCAAAGAGAGAGAGTTTGATTTGATTTGATCTCCCTTGAGAAGTGAGCAAGAAAAAAAAAAAGAGTAACAGAGTAAAGCTGAAAAACCCCAGATGGAGTACGTTTTGATAAAATAGTGAAGATAGAAGAGAGGAAGGTGTAGTGATGATGTCAGAGAAGGTGAAGTTGGGCGTGAGATAGCGACGAAGAATCAACCAGAACTGGATTTTTGCTTAGGTTTAAAGTATGCAGTGGCAGAGAAACAGGAGAAGATAACCGTTGTTGGCCTATAAAAAAACCTAACAACCTCAGTTTTTGTCTTTGAAGCAATACTCCGACAGCAACCTCTCCTTTTAACTATTCTCGTTTTTTTAGTTAGAAAACAACCTCTCTCCCTCTCTCCCTCTACGCAAAACCCAAATATTTTTGGATTCCAAATACACTACTGGAGTATTTAAGAATTGAAGGGTTGGGTCGGGTCGGGTAAACGGGTATCAAAATTTGAGGTCCCGTGACGGGCCCAGCCATACTAACCATAATGTGTGACTACTAGGCTTTGCGGGAAAAATGTTACGGACTGACTCAGTGAGTTTATGATCGAGTCAAGGTTAGGTTGGGAAATAATGGCGAGCTCTTTGGTATGAGATCTCCCAGAATGCTTACATCAAGCATGTCCTCAACTCCAACCTGCTTCTCCTGCCTCCTCTGGAGATCTCGCTCATCATGATTTTGAAGGTTTGAAACCCAGCTATGAAGCTTAGGATCCGATTGCGTTTTAACATGTACGTTAATTGTCAAATTTAGGAGCTTTCCTGAGCAAATTTAGATCTTGATTGTTTGGAATTGACAGGTAGAGAAGCATTTTCCAGCAGCTGTTAATAGAGCATTAGAGCTTAGTGTCTTCAATTAGAAAAGATGGATACTTTTAGCCCTTGTTTTGCTTGACTCTGGAATTATACACTAATGACTTCATGTAAACTTTGTTTGCTTTGATGAATCAGAACGCGAAGCATTATGTAGCTCAAGGTCTAAGTCTTACTGGGGAATGATGATGTTGCGCTCTGTGGTGTGGCCAAGAACTTCCCCCAGCCTCCACTTTTCTTGGTGAATATCTTACCCTCTACTTGGAGAATGATTAGAGCAGATATAGGCAGAAAGCTACTTTCAAAGGAGCCATCAGCTAGTATAGTTTTATCAGATTGCGTTTCATCAAAGAAAATGGACGGACCTCGGCAGATTTTGATGATCATCTTGACGATGTCACCAACGCAGCGAGATGCATGAATCCGTAAAGCAACACCTTTAATGTACAAGATGGTAGTATCTCATTTCTAATCACTATTCTTCTCTAATTTAACTGCAGGGACTGACTGAACAGGTGCACTCCTCTGTTGTAGATCATCCTCATCCACCCTAAGCTTTTGGAGACTCTTGTTTGGAGTTATAGACTAGGTCGTGTTGAAGTGTTTTCCAGATTCACGACAGAGCAAAAGTGCTCAAAGTACTCTACTTTTCTGTACATCTTAAGAGACTGCGCTTTAAATTTACAAGTGAAATGAATTTTCTTGGAGCTTCTTCTTGTGGTCCATTTTCTTAAATCCCAAAATATAAAGTCCAACTTCAGTTGATCTATTCTGTTCAGGTTCTCTCTTTGATTAAAGTTTGAGTTAAAGCTATATGATATTTGGCTGTTCTTAACTTGCAAGATGTATTGTTAATAAACCGAAGTCACTTCTTAAGAAACATATTCTAAATGATGTTTACATTGCTTGAATTCTTTTCTTCTTAAACTCACAACAGTCTTTAAACAATACTACCTGCAAGTCTGAGAAACTCCAGAGCAAATGTTCAACTGCAATAAGGTTTTAGAACACTGGGCAGCCCTTAGCGATGATCCCTTTCTCTGTCGGGCAAGGCGCCAAAGGGCAATGGTCTGTGTTCTCACTCCCCCACCAATTCGGTAAGCTTATGTTATTGTTCTGCAGCGCAAAGTATATCAACACTCCCATCATCGCAGTGCCTGCATCAAGAGCTGCAGAGAGGATGTAGTTATGCCTTGCCCACCATCCCTTGTACTTCCTGAAGATATAGTAGTTGAACACGACCCCGACAACGAACCACGACCAGTAATGCACAGCCTTGGCCGTTGGCATTGCACTAGTCGCTGAGAAGATCAAGGGAATATGAATCTTCTGTATCCACTTCTTCTCTGGGAATTTCCTTGCGAAGTACCAGACTGGGACAGGAGCAAGGAAGCCAATGAGGAAGAACCAGTTCATCCCGGGGTAAACACCTTTACTTGTGAACATCCTTCCAGGACCGATGATTCCCCAAATGATCGACGCGTTGTAGAACACTTCATCCCCAGGGCAAGTCCACGGACTACTCTTTGGGAGCTTTTCTGTGTTACAGATGTTGTCGACTGAAGAAAGCAGCCACCATGTGGTCCCGAAGGAGACAGTTGAAGCAACGATAGTCGCAACGAGTTGAACGAGGAACATAGATCTTGGAGGAATCTTCATGTAGTGACCAAGTTTAAAGTCTCGGATAAAGTACAGGGCTTGAGACATACTTACGTAACCGTAAGTTTTAAAAGCCACATTGGCAAGTGGCTTTCCCGGATACAAGTATCCGATGATCAATTCCGCTATAACATTAAGACCTATTTGCTGGTTTGTGGTTGCTAAGATAACTCCGCTAGGCAAAGTGAAGGTAAAGGCAATGGCGCAAGCGAGTAGAAGTCCCCACCACGGAAGTTGAAGCTGTTTGCCAAATCCCTCACATGCGTAAAGAGCTAGCACAAAGGAAACAACGAGTACTGCAAAGAACCACCATTGAGGTACTTCCTTATAGCTCTTCTTCATCAGTCTTGTATGCACATCTCCAAACTTGTCCTTTGTCGCCAGTGTCGTCTTCTTCCACAGCCCCCAGATAAACCTTCAAGGAAACAACAACAACAAAAGTGTTTTTCATGGAAACTGAGAAATTGATCAATATTTTGAGATGCAGAGTAGCTCAGTAGAGAAAAAAAAAGAAAGAGATTCTTACTTTCCGTCAAAGAGGGCGACGTGAGAAATGGTTGCGGTAAAAGTACCAAAGCTGAGTCCATATATCAGAGCAAACATAACACTAAGGTAAAGCTTACTATAGCTTTCGTAAGCAGGAAGATCGATATCGAATGTTTTGTGGTTGAGTATACGAGTGGTGTTGTAAATCTGACCAGTGTGATCATATGTCCTAGGGGTATAGAAAGGAAACTTATTTGCCTCGTAAGCGTTGCTCCAGTAGAAGATAGGAAGGATGATGTAGAAGAAGATGAAAAATCCGCCAAAGAAATTGGCTATAGCGAAAAACGGTGCAGCTAAAGGACTGCCTAAGAAACCTGCAACAGTGGACCAATCGAGACCGAAGGAGCCAATGCCGAGACCATGCAGGCCTGAACCGATCTGTTGAGCAGTCACGGAGCGGGTCCATATCCAGCAGACGAAGGAGAGGGATGAGATGGAAGGGAAAAGATAGCCAGGGACTATGTAGTAAGTGAAGCTCACGAAGAAGACTATTAAGAAAAATCTAAGCCTCGTCTGTTTGCCTTGACGCTTCTCCTCCTTCTCATGCAAGGCTCTACATCCATACAAAAGTAAACAAATTTTATAATTTCGTGACAGTTAAAAATGTGAATGGTTCATATAATTGGAGACCAAAAAATAATAAAACAAACCAAACCTGAAGAGAGAGACTTGAACAAGATTTGCAGGCCACCACATGTAAGGTGAGTCCACCAGGAATTTTCTGAACATACCCGCCCATCCATATCCCAATAACTTGACCAACAAGTTTAAATAAATTAACTGCTAATTATTTATTAATTACTTAGGTATTAAAAATTGATTGTTTAGTTTTGGAATAATTATACCTGAGTGGTTTGCAAAAGCAACATGGCAGCGACGGGATTGAGATTCCGGTGATAAAATGCTTTAACGATGGTTATGATGCTGGTCGCATAAACTCCTCCGGCCCCGGTACCAGCGAATATTGTGATTAATACATGTTCTTTCATGTTGAATGGTCCAGGGTTCAACGAACCGGACCAATTTGTACCGGGTAACCGGACTTTCCTTGTTGGTAGAGTCGTGGCCATGAGCTTTCCTAGAGGGAGAGTGACGATCTGAGCCACCACTGACGATACCATGAGCTGGTTCGACCGGTAACCGAAGAAATTGTTCACGAACGCGAGTAACACGCACGATAACATTCCTAATAACCATGTACGGAACGTCAACACCGGCTGAGATGGATCGTCGGTTATCGGTACGGTTAACCGGACCTCTTCGATTGGACAGTCGTTTTCCTCCTCTTCCTCTTCATCTGTACCGCCAAAATCGTTTAAATCAGAACCAACCAAAACTGCTTATTATGATTTACATTAGGAAAAATATGAATTATACAAATCAAGTATCAGCTAGGTTTCTGCCATAACCGTAGAAATAAGAATCAAACCACACCAGACCAATATTGACAGAAACAGAACCGAGATTTTATTTACCGGCTATGACGATCTTTGACTCAAACGTCTGCTCCTGGGGCTTGGATACTTCGAGAGAGCTGACCATTTTTTATCTTCTTAATTCCAAAATAGTTATCGGATCCTAACGTCGGCTCTGGTGAGAATGACCTGAGTCCTGGATAAACTAGCTGGAGAATTGAAAACTATATAAGTTTCTTGCAAACAACCTCTTTATAACGTTAATTAAAGAAGTTTTCTCTGCGAATTTTCCAGGAAAAACTCAGGAGAAAAGGAAAAAGTTAAACCTGTAAAGATGTTCAAGAGGATGTAGTATTGAAGAAAATACTAGAGAGTATTTCCTCTAATATGTAGAGTGAAGAGTCTTGTTTTCTCGATTAATTTATGTAGACTTTATAAAATCGACAAATTTACTTGACTCATTAAAACTAAAGTTGTTTCAGTGAAACAAAAACTTTTTCAACTTCAGGGTAAAAAGGTAAAATCTTGATTTCGACTATGAAGGTTGATTAGTATACATTTAGTATCTTTTCGAACAGGTACTTTAACTAAAAGGATAAACAGATACTAAATATAGTAATTTTTAGCATTAAATCATTTACAGAGACTCTACAGTCTATAGCTTTGATTTATTTTTTCCTTATTCACTTTATTGATTTGATTTGAAATAAATACAAATAAAAATTCAGTTCCGCAGAAAATAAACTTTTTTTTTTTATATATAGATAGACTTCAATATAGAAGAAAAGAATGAACTTATAAAAAATTAGTTTCATACTTTCATTCAACGTAAAGATTAGGATATAAAGTAAATTACAAAAATAAATTGAGCATTCCAATAATAATTAAAAAGTAACGGATGCTGACAAAAGTATAATAACTAGTAACAGACCAATCGTGAGGTAACTAGTAACTGGCGATCACTTCCAGCAGCTAAAAACAAACATTTAGCGAGCGTTACAAAGCTTTATACATATAACTAGTCAGTGACCCGCGCTACGCGTGGGAGTTTCATTACGTTGTTTATAAGTAATTGATTCGTATTTGATTTCCTACTTATTTCCTCCAATATATTCTTTTTTTTTTTATCTAAGATTATGTTTGTATAGAAAATATGTT